>JABUQX010032308.1:0-12500 GCA_015478945.1 Trachelipus rathkii
TAGAGTTGTAAGTTAAATCTGTTGTAAGTGTAAATATGTAAGGTTTATGGAAATGTAGTTGCCATAGTGTGGTGTCGAGTAGTTCATGTGAATGGGTTTGTTATAGTTGGAAGGTGTAATGTTAATGTGATCTTGGGTAAATGTAAGTTCATACGTGATTGTATAAGTGCATAGTTGGATGTGTGATATAAGTAGGCATTGGAGTGATGTGGTATAAGTGTTCGTGTGTGTAAGTGTTGTGTGTGTGTGTTGTGGTGTGTGTATGTGATGTATGTGTGTTCTAAAATGATTAATAAATAGGCATTGAAGTACATAACACTTAAGTATATAAATAAAATAAAATACTATAAAGAATAAAATATAAAAATAAGAAATAAACAATAATGTTAATAAATATATGAGTTTAAAACGCTAAAGCAGAAAGTCTAAGCGTTAAAGCAGGAAAGTTAAAGCAGTAAGCGTAAGATCCTAAAACCGTGTAAAGCAGGAAAGTTAACGCAGTAGAAACAGAAGTTAAAAGCATAAGCAGAATAAAGCGGGTAAGCAGTAAACAAAAGCATATAATCCACCTTTAGGTGATTAAGGTCACACGCGTCTACTTGATTTACTGATTTACTTGCTTTAACGTATGTAATGTTAATTAACATATATGCGTTAAAGTTTCTCAGTAAAACATATGGTAAAGCGAGTAAAAACATGGGTTAAAGCAGTAAACGTAAACAACAGCTCATCGATAATCCTCCTGGTGTTAGGTCCAACCCTCTATGTGATTTTACTGATTTATGCTTTAGGTATGTAATGTATGTGAGATTAGAGCAGTTAAAGCAGAATTAAAGCGTTAAAGCAGTAAAAACAAAGCATACTTAGTCCTTAGGTGTTTAGGTACACCTCTATTGATTTACTGATTTTGCTTGCTTAAGGTATTGTATTAAATAAGGTTTTTAACAAAGTAAAATAAGAAAAGGACATTATATGATTTTTCTTCTAATACGAATTTTAAAATTTATAATTAAGTAGTTTATAAAAGTATTAAGCTAAAATAATGTTTAATATATTGTACTTGTGTTAAAATAATAAGGTCTGTAATGAGTTACAGTTCTAGGTTCGCGAAAATGTTTTTAATAAATGTCTAAGTTAGGAATACAAGTACGTTAAAACCAAAATAAAAAAATCATGATTAATTAAATATATGAGTTAACACAGTTAAAGCAGGAAGTTAAACACATAAAGCTGAAACGTTAAAAACGTTAAGCAGAAAGTTAAAAGCGGTAAAGGCCGAAAGTTAAAACAGTTTTAAAGCAGAAAGTTAAAGCAGTGTAAAAGCGGATAGTTAACAGACAGCTAAAGCAGGAGTAAAGCAGTAAAAGGAGTAGTTAAAGCAGTAAAGAGGATAGTTAAAGCAGCAAACAGTTAAAACAAAAGCTACTAAATCCTTAGGTATGTTAGGTGCCTCTATTGGATTTTATACTGACCTTTACTGCTTAAGGTATGTAGAAGTATATGTTTTTAATAAAATTTCGTACTGTTTAAAAATGATGACTCATAGTATATTTGAAATTCTTTGAATAAGTTTACATTGATATCATTTTTTCGGTTCACGCGTGGATTTTGCGTACGTTGCGGGACGCCGCGGCGGGGACCTGACGCGGAAAATTGCGCCTGCAGGGCGCACGCGGCCGGGCGGGGTACGCGGAATTGTGTAGATGGTGGAGTTCGCTATGATCTAGGGAAGGCATTTAATATTACTCTGTGCTTATGATGCTTCAACGCTGGAGATGAGGCCATCTAGGTGATTTCATCCACAAGATGAATTCATCAATATAAATAGGTATCAAAGATTTGACTTCATAGACTGAGTCATCAAGATGCTGACCTTCAAAGTTGAAGCATCAATGCTGAGGCATTTATGATGGGCATCAAAGTTCGAGGATCAAAGATGAGGCATCAAAATTGAGCTTCGAGTGTGTAAGTGTGTTATATGGGCTGTGGTAAGTGCCTATGGCGAGTGTAAGTGATTATATTTATGTCATAGTGTGTATAACTGTCATGTGAATAGTATGTATAAATGACATAGTGCTATGTGTGTATAGGTAGACTAGTGAAGTTCATGTTAAGTGTTAGTTCTAAAGTAAATCGGTGTGTGTTCAGTAAATCTACGTGTGTAAGTAAATCTGGATGTGTAAGTAAATCTGGTGTGACTTGTAAGTAAATCTGTGTGTGGTAAGTAAATTGGGCCGATTTGGAATACAAAGGATTGACCGGAAACAATTTGGGGTTCTTCAAATTGTACCGCTTAGAATACACAAGGTTGGCCGTTAAAAAATAGAGGTTGCCGAAAATAAGGGTGGCCTAAAGATTACGGTGCGACCTAAATTGGCACATGGAAGACCAAAAGGGTTGGTCTTTTGTGTTTGTGCATAGTGATTTAAGGATGTAAATGTAAGTGCAGTTAATCTATGGGTGAGGAAGTGTCATATGTGAATGTGTGTATAAGTGTCATGTGAATGTGTGTATAAGTGTCATGGTGAATGTGTGTGTATAAGTCGTGTGATGTGTGTGTGTGTGGTGGTGTGTGTGTGGGTTAAGCTATGTAGTGTGTGTGTGTGTGTTGACCGTTGATGGAAAGAGTGATGGACAGTTCCAACAGGATCAGGTTCCTAATAGGACCTCATGTACTAGCGAGATGCCTTACAAACGCAACGGTGGACAGTACGCTGGCTGAACTCAGGTTGGGGAGGCTGGTTGCATGGGTGTACGGTTAGTTAAGGCGTAGGATTAGCGAGGTGTAGGGGCTATGTGGAGCAGCGGTTGTTAGGCTAGGTGTAGGCTGAAAACTCAAAATAAGGGCTAGGCCCTTAAAAGGCTGGCGAAAATTAGGGTGCGGTACCAAAATGACCTGGCATCTGGCAAAGGTTAAGGCCGAAATATCATGGTCAAAACAAGGCAAGACATTCAAAAACATCAGGCGCCAAGCCCTAAATAGGAAATAAATTACCGTGGGCAATTGACCAATGGAATACCAAAGGGTTGATTACCGTGGGCCAAAATTGACCATGGAATACCAAAGGTTGATCGAAAATTAGGCGGTGGGTCTCAAATTTCCCCATGGAAGACACAAGGGTAGCTAAAATTTACCGTGGGTCAAATTGACCCATGGAAGACAGAAGGGTAGCCAAAATTACGTGGACACAAAATTGACCACGGAAGATCACGAAGGTCAAGCCAAAATTACCGTGGGCAAAAATGACCCTGATCGAAAAAATTAGGGGGGGATACGTACAACGGTTGCTGACACGGTACAACGGTGTGACGCAGGCCGTTTTGCGCAACCCTTCTTCGAAGCGTTGCAAAAAATTAGGGTTTTCAAAAAATAGGGTTTCAAAAATTTTGGGTCTCTCAAATAAATTAGCGGTTCTAACAATCTAGGGTTCTCAAATAAAATAGGGTTCTCAAAAAACTAGGGTTCTCAAAAAAAATAGGGTTCTCAAAAACTAGGGTTCTCAAAAATAGGCTTCTCAAAAACATAGTGTTCCTCAAAACAAAAAAAATTTGGTTTCTCAAAAATGTGCCGTAGAATACAAGTTCTCAAAAAATAGGATTCTCAAAAATTGGGTTCTCAAAATATATGTGTGTGTTCTAAAAAAAAAAAACAATTTTTTTTTGGGGGTTTTTTCTTCCAAAAAAAAATTGCGGATGGGAACGTTACAACGGTTGCTTTAGCAACGTTTGGGCGCAAGACCTTCTTCGATAGGGTTGCCAAAAATTAGGTTCTCAAAAAAAATTTGGGTTCTCAAAAAATTTGGGGTCTCAAAAAATTTGGGTTCTCAAAAATTTGGGTTCTCAAAAAATTAGGGTTCTCAAAAATTAGGGTTCTCCAAAAAAAATTTGGATGGTTCTCAAAAAATTAGGGTTCTCAAAAAATACAGTGGGCCAAAAATGACCCATGGAGACCAAGGGGTTTTTCGAAAAAAAGGTCAAGGCAAAAGGTGAAGCAAAAAGGTCAGGGCCAAAAAGGTGAACGGGGGATCAAAGAAAGGTCGGCGGTCACTTTCGGGTCCATATAAGCACCGCCTCACTACTAACGGTTTTTTTTTATCCACTACTAATATAATAACTATATATATTGATATATATTATATATTATACTATATATATATATATATATATATATATATATATATACTATATATATAATATAATATATATATATATATATACTATATATATATATAATATTATTATAATATATATATATTATATATCTATATTATATATAATATATATATATATAACTATATATATATATATATATATATATAATATATATATTATATATATTTACTTATTATATATATATATATATATTCTTACACCATTTACTATAAATGTGTCCAGTCTTCGCTGTTCTCTTGTGGCAAATTTTTCGGTCACCATGTTGTAAAAATTTTCTTGTTCTCTTAGCGATGCCAATACTTCTTTTTCAATTGATAATAACGCTAGATTACTCAAACGATCTTCGCTCTGAGTGGATCTTTTGTATGTATGTATTCTTTTGAGAGCTGAAAAACTTCGTTCCACTGATGCAGTCGTCGCGGGTATGGTTGAAATCAATTTCGCCAATTTAAATATCTCTTTAAAGGGCTGGTGCAAATTTTCTGTTGTTAGGAATTTAATTAATATGTGTGGGGATTTTCCTTGGAAAGTAGTGGTTCTATAAAATACGTTTAATTCGTTTTTGAGCCCACACAAATCGAAAACGTTTGGGTAAACTCTTCCTAAATTGTCGAAAAGAGATTCGGGAAAAGCATTCTTTCGGGCAAAAATTTCAAATTTCCTAGGATTCAAGAGTTCAAAAAATGTTAAGTTTTGGAGCGAAGTGAATCTAGTGGTTAAATGACATGTTAAATTATCGATAATGGAGAAATAAAGTCTGCGATATCGTTGTTCTTGTGACAAGTTATCTAAATCTTCGCGTCTCCTATTTTTGGGTAAACCCGTCATAGATACAGTTTTTTCCCAAAGTGGAAGAAACCCAACAATTTCACATTTATCACACTTGTCCTGTTCTAAAATTATTCTGTCCAATAATTTCTTTTGGCATTTATCACAATGATTAACACCCTGCCTAAAGTTTTTTAAATATTGGTGGAAGTCTTTTACATAGTTAAGGCATTCCATAATATCTATATTTTCCGTTTGCAAAATTTGGAACAATATGTCCGATTGGGAGAATAAAGGCGAAAATAAATTTAAAAGAAAAACTGTTTCAAAATTTTTCAGGAAATCAACGTATCCATGTGCTGTGCACCTGTCTGGTCCATTCCATTGGTCATCATCGTTTTCATAAATGCTTGAGAAGAAGTCAGTAATTGGTTTCCAATAACTATCAACGGTGTTAACCAAACGAGAAGTAAAAGACCATCTTGTTGGAGCAAAAGATGGAATATGCTTTTTAAGATGTTCCTGAACTGCAAAGGCCCTTTTGCTAGAATGAGATGAAAATGTTGCAATTCCATTTAAAGTGGAGAAAAATAAGTTACACTCAGGAATTTCATTCATGCCCTGAGCCAAAACCAAGTTTAATACGTGAGCGTAACAATGAGTATGTAGAGCCTTAGGGTACTCATCTAGAACTTTCTTTTGTAAGCCCGACACATGACCTGACATAACAGCGGCGCCATCGTATGTTTGAGCAATGAGCTTATCGGCTAGTTTATATTCGTTGACAATATTCTTAATGTGAGAGAATAGTCCATCGGCTGTTCGGTCAGCACTGACATCATTAAATCTGATAAATCTTTCTTTTATAGAATTATCACCCTTGTGCACATACCTCAGAACCGTGGACAATTGCGATCTACTTTTAATATCCGATGTTTCATCCAACATGATAGCTACAAAATCAGTTTCTTCTATTTCTCGGAAAATAACCTCATTTACAACTTCACTAATAGTACTAATCAAATCATTTTGAATGTCACTCGAGGTCCCTCTAAATACTGTAGCAGTCTGAAAATGTTCCGCGAGTAATGGATCCCAGATTTTTAAAAGGTTCAAAGTTTCTATGTAGTTACCTTTATTTAAAGATGTTTTCCCTTCATCATGTCCTCGAAACGGCAATTCCTGATTTGCTAAGCAACATGTAACATCAATTAAACGCTTGAGAATTTCACGGTTCTTTTTAACTTTTTGATTATGTAGACTATTATTAACTCTCAGGGTTTTGTCTAATCCTTCATCAACTCTTTCTTTACCGAAGGCGTACAAATCCATTACACACTGAAGGTGACTTTCGGAGTTCTCATGTGCTTTAGCCGATCTAGAAAGACCGCTTAGGTTTGAAAATCCAGTTGACACCCAAGAAGTATATGCGGATTTTGAGAAGAGAAGACAAGGCCAACAAAACAATTTTAGTAAACTCTGACTTCCGCATAGCCAATTATGGTTCTCATAATTAGAGATTGTAAAATGCCTGGTGTATGATTTATTTTTCTCCCTAACAATTGCAGTTAAATCCTTCAATGATGGGCAAGGACGTCCGTTCTTGACGATCAAAAGTTTATTCTCAAACTTGAGTGACCCAAAAGGTTTTTTTTTTTGGTTTGTAAAAAACTCTTATTTCATCATAACTGAGCTAGAATAATCTATTATATATTATATATATAAATTATCATATATAATTAATATATTATATATATATATATATATATATATATATTCATATTTATATATTATAATTATATATATATACTTACAATCAGGGCTCGTGCCGTGACTTGTCTCTCAGAGTAGGCAGGCTTAATTTATTTTATTGCCAGCACCATAATAATATATATATATATACTTATATATATATATATATATTTATATATATATATACTATATATAATATATTAATTTTAATATATACTATATATATATATATATATATATATATATGGAGTTAAAGCAGTGATCGCTGATACAAATATTTACAAGTAGGAGGGCCCTATTGATGAAATATGAAGGAATCAAATAGATTCTAAGGTTAAAATTTAATAAAAATTATTAAATATAAAAGTTATCTAAATAAAATCATGAGCTTTCGTTCCTATGCTGGAACCTCGTTCAGATGAAATTTATACACTAACATTAAAAAAGCAAAAAATTACTGAGTTATTTAAATTTTAAAGTTTGGATAATTTAATTTTGTTAAAAAATTTTGTGGTGCTCAAAATATTATTTTGTATTGTGTCAATGTTGTAATCACCTTTTTGTTTATTGAAATTATTTGAATTAATGATGCAAAAAGATTCGATGAGTTTACGTTTTTGTAAATTTTGAACATGGAGAATAGGTGTCATTTGGTTAAAGTTAATGAAATGATTGTAAGTAGAGCGATGAAGTGTCAGGGAAGAATTTTGATTATCATGTAGAAGGTCATATTTGTGTTGATAGAGTCGACGTGTAAGATTGTGGGTTTCACCAATGTAGAGGGATTCGCAATCTTTACATGGAATTTTGGAGACACATTGGGAAAGTTCATTAGGGGCACTGGGTTGATGAATGTGAGGTTTAAGGGTTTTTTAAGAGGAAGAATATCAGAGGAAGTGAAACGTAGAGTTTTTGGAAAGATATTTTTAATGTGGTTGAGAGGAAATTGAGGTAGAGGGAGGAAAGAGTTTGAATTACGGGAGCGGTTAATGGGAGGATTGTAGTAGGTTCTGTTTGCCTTTTTTTATGGCCTTATGGATGATATGAGAAGGGTAAGAAAGTTTTTTTGAAAGTAGATGTAGGAAAATCGAGTTCAGGTTGAAGGTTAGGAGCGATAACTATTTCAATAAACAAAAATGTGATCTACACTTGACATGAATATACAAATAGGTATTTTGAGCACACAAAAATTTTATAACAATTACAATTATCCAACTTTAAATTATTATCTAACTCAGTAACTTTTGCTTTTTTAATGTTGTGTTAAATTTCATCTGACGACGGTCCAGCTTGAACGAACGCTCCATGATTTTTATATTAAAATAACATTTATTATTTATAAGTTTTATTAACTTTTAACCTTTAGAATCTCCTATTTGATTCCTTCATATTCATCAACAGGCCCTTCCTATTGCTATACTTATATATATATTATAATATATAATAATATATATATATAATATATATATATAATATATATATATATAGATTATATATATATATTATATATTATATATATTTCTATATTTATAAATATTTATATATATATATATATATTTAGTATATTATATTATATATTATATATTTATAATATATATTTATATATATATTATATATATATATATCTATATATCGTAATATATTTACGGTATATATAATATTATTATATATATAATATTATATATATTATACTATATTATATTTATATTATATATATATATATATTATATATATATTAATATATATTTATTTATATATATTAATATAACTTATATATTATATATATTATTATATTATATATATAATATATATTAATATATATATATATATATTATATTATCTATTATATATAATATTTGCTGGATTGACAAATTTTATTCTTTCCATTCTATATTTTTAAACATCAACTTAATTTTAAACGTCTTTTTGACGGGGATATAAAATTTCGTCATCTTAGTGTTAATTTACAAAATAACTTGACTTTTTCTGATAACCATTATTTTGGAAGAATGGCTTCCCCGAATTTATTATGGATCTCAACTTTTTCGAAAAACTTACTTTCAGCAAATTAAAGACTAATCTCAAAGCTAATTAACAGCTCCAAGGATATTTTGTATATGAGGTTCCTTTTTCTGGGGAAAATCAGTTACGAAATCTTCGTAATCTGACCGTAGTTTTTTAAAAAACAAACTTTCCACAGTGTTTACATTTAGATTTAGATTTTTTGAGTGAAAACAAAATGAGAATTTTTTAAATTCAAAGATAAACTTCCATATACCTTTATGTACCTCATCAGTAATATATCCGATTTCCAATGCGTGACTGCGATTTTGCCACTACATAGGAAACGACAATACGAAGCTTCACGGGTTTTGCGGAGCATAAACGTATTTCATTTAGAATCTCTAGACCATTTACATCATCCTCCCTATTCAGCTCTAAATGCTCATTCTCTTCAGGAAGGCCACCATATACAAAATACCAATTTTGGAATATTGTCCCAAACTGAGGAACCCGATCTTCAGTTGTTAGAATACTTGTATATTTGGCATCTCAAACCGACCTTAAAATGAATCTAATTTTAACAGCCAACTTTTCAAATATTGAAGTGAAATTTTATTTAGGGTCAACAAAATATTTTCCACATCCCACTGAATACAGTTTCAAAATTTATTTAGTTGTAAACTTATATATTATTTATCTATTATTATTTATTATAGCCTTGGAAATGGGAAGAAGTATTCTTACCGAACTAGTCGGCTAATAAATATTATATCTAGAAATGTTTCAGAAAGTTTGTTTAGAATACTCGCTATTATACTATATTTATTATATATATATATATATATATATATATATATTATATTATATATATATATATTATAAATATATATATATATATAGTATATATATATATATATATATTATATATATAGTATCTATATATAATATATATATTTATTTATAATATAATATAAAAAGAATAAAAAGAAAAATTAACATTTTCTCCAGAGCTTAATAAAAAAAAACAGATATTTGGTAACTCTTGGCTTTTCGTTTATGCAGAAATGGAAGGTTGATGAGAGCGTTCGCTGCCAGACCTAAGATTATTCTAATATTTAAGGTGTTATATTAATAAATATTAGGATAAAATAATTTTTTTTAAAGTTTTATCGATGAAATTGCTTGTTGAAATCAAATGTTATTTATTTTCCTGTAGCTGTATAGTTTTTTAGTTACATGCATGCTGCTTTCATATACAGCATATATATTTATATATTATATATATATATATTATATATATATATATATATATATATTATATATATATTATATTATATATATATATATTAGTTATATTATATAATAATTAATATATATAATATAGTATATATTATATATATATATTATATATCTTATATATATATATATCACTGTGAATTCAAATAGCCTATAGTTACGTAATATAATATAATTTGATTGATGTTTCAGTACGAAAATATTATATTTTCTAACAAATAATACTAAACGTTATAATTAATTAATAAATACTAATAAGCATTCTTGAGAATTTCATTTTGAAGGTACACAAATATAAAAAAACACCATCCGCACGCAGTTCTTGGCACGAACGATGTTTAGTGAGTTGAAAGATGGGTTTGATTGCCTGGCTTTTAAATTTTCGATTTTGATTCTATTTCGTGTTTGTTCATATTATTTTACTTTATTTAAGTTAAAATTGCAGCTAACGCTCGCCCCTCTTAATTGACTTAGTTTTTGTAAAGGTACTAAAAATTTACATTTGTGTTCACTGATTTTAGATAATAATTTACGAATTTATATTTTTTTGTTTGAATTTATTTTTATGATTATTCCGAAGTCCGAGTTTGAAGAAATTTAAAGTTCACGGCGCTTTACTACGAGAACAAACTGATCCAAATGGTTTCTGCGAACAACACATCTCGAGATGAGTAATGTAGTTCTCAATTGTACTACAGCAGTTTTTTTCAGCATTTATTGGCTAAAAGATAGTGAGCATTTTATATAATAATAGTTGATTTAATGTGATTCGCAATTGATTCCGACAATTTAAAGCATTACCTGGGCATTCATTTAATTGATTCGCTTTTCAAGCGCATAATATATAATATTATATATATATATATATATATATTTATATATTATATATATATATATTCATTATACTCTATATATATTATTTATATAATATATTATATATTATATATATTTATATATTACTATATATATATATATACTATATCTATAATAAATGAAAAAAAAAATTGAATTTTTTTTGAAAAAATGCATTTTCAAAAAATTGAATTATCTGGTCAGTCATCTCCGCATCAATAGATGACTGGACGCTTCGCATGATATATATATATATATTATATATTATATATATATTATAATATATATATATACTATATATATAGTATATATATATATATATTATTCAAGATATTTGCGCAATAAACGCCCAATTATTTGATATTTCAAATGGTCCTAAAGTGGTTTTGAACCCTGACTTGAGATGCGTACTCAGAGTGTACTCGAGACACGATTGGCTAAAGTAACCCATCATTTTACCTCTGAAAGCTTAGCTTCACAAGAGGAGCGAAGGCGTGTCTTGGACACCTATCGACGGAACTCCCCGCAACACTCGGTTCGGGGCAACGCTGGGTAATTTTAACGGACATCTATTAGAATTCAATAGATATTTGGTGCATAACGCAACATTATTTGTATATTTCCAAATTGGTACTAAGTGGGTTGAACCGCTTACCCTTGAGGATGGTACTCCGAGTGTTTACCTCAGAGACCACGATTAGCTAAAGGACACACTCATTTTACCTCTGAAGCTTAGCTTCCCAAGGGAGTAAGGCATGTCTCTTGGACACCTAAACTCCGACGGGCCTCCCCGCCAACACTCGGGTCAGGGGGCAACACTGGGCAATTTTTAACCGGACATTATTAGATATTCAAAGATATTTGTGCCATAAACGCAACAATTATTTGTATATTTCAAATGATCTAAAGTAGGGCTTTGAACCCTTCCCTTGAGATGGTACTCCAGAGTGTTACTTCGAGACCACGATTGGCTGAAACCATCATTTTACCTCTTAAAGCTTAGCTTCCCAAGAGGAGGGAAGGCATGTCGTTGACATCTACCTCCGACGGGCCTCCCCGCCAACACTCGGGTCAGGGACAACACACTAGGTAATTTTTAACCGGACATTTATTAGATATTCAAAGATATTTGTGCAATAAACGCAACAGTTATTTGTATATTTCAAATGGTCCTAAGTGGGTTTGAACCCTTTTACCCTTGAGTTGGTACTCCAGGAGTGTTACCTCTGAGACACGATTGGCTAAAAGGAAACCCCTCATTTTACCTCTGAAAGCTTAGCTTCCAAGAGGTATGCGAAGTGGTGTCGTGGAACCTAACCTCCGACGGGCCTCCCCGCAACACTCGGGTCAGGGGCAAATGGCTGGTAATTTTTAACCGACATTATTAGATATTCAAAGATATTTGTGCAATAAACGCAACAATTATTTGTATATTTCAATGTCCGGTTAAACATTACCCAGCGTTAACCCTGACCCGAGTGCTGGCGGGGAGGCCCGCCGGAGGTTAGGTGTCCAAGATACGCCTTCGCTCCTCTTGGGAAGCTAAGCTTTCAGAGGTAAAATGATGGGTTTCCTTTTAGCCAATCGTAGTCTCGAGGTAACATTCTGGAGTACCATCTCAAGGTAAGGGTTCAAACCACTTAGGACCATTTGAA
>JABUQX010032308.1:17500-23935 GCA_015478945.1 Trachelipus rathkii
CTGAAAGATTTGGAAACATCGTAAGTCTTCTAATCTTATCTCCTATCGCAGTACGGTTTCCGTAAGGAGCTCTCTACTGGTGATCTTCTTTCCCTTCCCTGATTCTGACTATTGGTATTCTGCACTTTGGGATTTTGGTGAATCTTTTTCTGTAGCTCTGGACATGTTGAAAGTCTTCTATAGAGTCTGCCACGAAACTTTCATTTCTAAACTTTTCTTTTTCGAGATCTATCTTTCTCTCTGATTTCCATTCCAGTCGTTCTGTAGCAGCTGTTGGAAAATGCCACCATTCATCTTTAAAACATATTAATAAAATGACGTTCTTCAGTGTTCTGTCCTATCTCCAGTAGTGTAAGCAGGGGAGTAGAAGGGTCATAGCCCTCCCCCGAAATTTTGATGAAATCAAAATTTTTTATGAAAATTTTCAGATAAAAGCAATGAAATATGAGCAAAAATAAATAAATAAATAAATAAAATAAAATAAAAAATCGGTACTCTGGAAGATTCAGCTCCATCTGAAAAAAATCCTGCGCCCGCCAGTATGCCTATCTCCAACTCTTTTTCTAATTTTCGTTATTGATCTCCCTATCACTTCATTAGTCCTTCATTGTTAATTTGATCTTGAAAGAAGTCATATCAAACAGCAAATAGATCATGATAGGAAAGTAGCCTTGGAGAAACTAACTTTTGAACTTTCTCGAATTTTTAATTCACACCTCACGGGGATAGCCCTATTCTAGGAGGGGAAACTTCTCTAGGTAATTTCTACCTAGGATCCGGACTAGGTATCGAACCCGCGCCCATTTCAAATTTCAATATCTCAAAAACTCAATTCCCTCTATCATCTCTCTACTCGTCATAATCTCCTACACAACTATGACATCATCTTCGATTACATAGAACTAAAATCTTATTCTGTTCTTAATATACTTGGTGGTTTAATCTTCCAATCCATTTCGCAAAGAGATTTTACTGCTATTTTAAAATATCAATTTTATTGAAAGAGTTTTAAAATTCATTAAAAAACAAATTGAAAGGGATACAGTAAAACAGCTTTATTTTGCTTGATGCAGATCGGACGAAAGCTGGGAATGAAAAGGATAAATAACTATCACCGTATCACAAACTCAAGATCGTCTTAGATACCTGAGTGTTCTTGCAACTAAATCTAATATCGCCACAATGCTTTGCCACAATATTTGCAAATATGAAAGCAAGGAGAAAGTCTGTCATAAATAATTATTTAGAGTTTTTTAGACAATGTTTTATCCAACAGCAACCAAAAATGCTTTAAATGGGCTAGATGAATTTACAAAATATAATTTTGAAACCTTTTATAATTATCTAAAATTAATTTTAAATTTAAGCAAAGCTGAAATATTTAAATTTCGCCAATTCTCTTGAATTCTCTCTAGTACATTGCATCTCATATGCAAACCCTAAAGGAAATTCTGCTCTTAAAACATGATTTGGCCAAAACTAAAAAATAGCTAAATAAAATAAATTAATAAATCCTGTGTAAGCTAGTGGGGAGTTGGTGTTTAGTCGGACGTTTGAAATATCAATAGTTGGAGTAGGAGTCGAATTCGAATGCTTGAATTTTAAGAGCCTTGTGTCAGACGTTTAAAATTTTATTCGTCTGAGTGTGACGTTTGAAATGTTTGGAGTAGGAGTCGGACGATTGAGACTTTAAGAGCCGGAGTCATGCATTTGAAATTCTAGGAGTTGGAATCGGAGTTGAATATTTTTCTTCCTAATCCTCAACCTCGCCAAATCAGTCCTTTAAGAGCTTTATGCTTGTAGCAACTTTTGGGGATTCTTAGCTACCATATTTTTATACTGCTCTACAGCTGTGATGGTAATTCAAGGTTTACCTCTAAACAAAAATATTTGTTAAGTGGTACCGCTGTTTAAGGCTACACCATGACCTTGTATAAATAAATAAATAAATACACGTTAGGGATGCTCAATATGTAAAAATGTATCGGTATATTGCAAATCGATATTTCCAAAAATATCGAACAACTTTCGATTTTATCAGCTATAAAGGCGTTTTCGATTTTGCACTTTTGCTAACGAAATTTAGGAAAATGCTAAAGTTGCGTTCCGTTTTGTCAAATTTAGCACAAACTTAGGAAAATGCTCACCGAACGTAAGGAATTTCCTAAATTCTGTAAGGTTGCTATTTCCCATGCTTACCGAATTTAAGGAAAATGCTAACGAAGATGGCGGCGTAGTATAGGTCGTTGATTTGATGAATGTTTCATTCATGAAATTAGATTTAAATCTAATTTCTTTCAAATCGATAAACTCCATCACAATAGTTGATCAATTATTTGTAATATAACCATGTTATTTTTTTTTATTTGTTTATTCCAAAACCAACGTGCATCACAACAGCTGATCAAAATATTTGCAAACAAACGTTCGTTTATGTACAAAATTCGTGCTAAAACTGGATAAGCATTTCTTATCGACCGTAAGCACAAGTGACAAAAACGATAACGGCTTAATTGAAAAAAAAAAATTATCGAATCGCCGATATATCGTGTAAAAATATCGTGAAACAATATCATCGATATTTTTAATATAATCGATACTTTTTTTGAGTATCCCTACTTTGAAGTTTGCAGTACTTGCCGCTAAATTTTAAAAACAATAGGCACACTCACGGTATGGTATACATGATGTTGTAGGTGGTGTTGTGCAAGTTTAGAAGAGTTTTACTAGTCTCTGTTAACATAATTCAATAGACCATTTTTTTGATACGATGTTCGTTGTTGTTTTTTTACTTTTTGTCATGTGCATTTTAAAAGTATACTTATAAACATATATAGAAGTTAGAACCAAATAGATAGACATATGGCAATGTACCTAAAATCATAGGCCCACCTCAAATAAATAGTTTGCATACAAGGCAAACACTAATAATATATATATATATATATATATGATATATAATATATATATATATATATATATATATTATATATATATATATATATATATATATATATATATTAGGACATTATGAATATAGAGACAGTAAGAAGCCACATGGGCCTATTGAGACTGTCCGCATCAACCCACTAACCAAAAACATGCTCATGCAATCCACAAAAGCACCCTAGGGCTGTCAAATTGTTGTAAACCACAATCCACCAATTTGGGAGACTTAGTCAAAAACTATGATATAATATATTATAATAATTTTATATATTATAATATATATATATATATTATATATATATAGTATCTACCGTGGCACAAAACGGTAAGAGCGACGGAGTCGCATGGCAAGGTGGCGGGTTCGAATCCTAGTTCGGACCTAGGTAGAAAATAACCGAGAAGTCCCCCTCCTTGAATAGGGCTAAGGCCCGTGAGGTGTGAACTTTTTAATAAAAAAAAAAAAAAAAAAAAAAAATATATGATACCCAAACCATCCGCATGCATTAATAACTAAGTTATGGTCACACATGCCATCTAACATTAATACTGCTATAACTAAAAACCCACCAATTTGGCTTCGTTCAATTATTATATGATAACCCAACCTATCCTAAAACAAATTCAACCCTTTCTTAAATGTTGCAAATCGAGTCACACTCAACAACCTCCTCTGGCAGACCTTCCAAAATTTTAACAACCCTATTACTGAATGCATGCTTTCTTATATCAAGATGCATGCTTTCTTTTTAATTTTCTTATTATGCCACCCTGGTCACCTGTCCATGTTCTACTGTGAAAAATTTATTTGGTCTCTGTATTATCAATAGATGTAAATATTTTGTAGACTTGTAATCATATCCCCTCTGAAATTAATATCTCTCATTAAGGACGTTACTAACTCAAATAATCACGACAACTATACACATATTCACTTCATCTAACTATCTCATATTCAACACCTTAATTCATAATATTTAATAATCTATTCATTAATACTCTACTCATCAACGTCTCGAGCATATATGCTTACTCCTCAAACCCAGAAAATAATCCTTGTTGCTCTACGTTCACTCTCTCTAGCATATCTAAGTCTTTCTTTAAATAAGGGCCCAAACTTGTTCATACTCTATTACTGGTCTAACATAGCTATTATACGTTTACTTAATTACTATCCTTGCTCTTTTGTAAACAACATTGCGATTTATCATGCCCAGCATCTTATTAGCTTTTTTTTTCTAGCTTCCAAACACTGATTACTACTTTCAAATTACTGCTTTAATCACACCTAAAATCTTTTCTTGTCCACAGACTCAAGCCAATCCCCATTCATATCGTAGTTAAAACTTTTATTTGAGTAACCTAGGTGAAGAACCTTACACTTTTTAGTTTTTACTATTAAAATTCATTTGCCACTTATCTGCCCACCCAAGAAGTTTATCAAGATCATTTTGAATCTTTATGCATCCTTCACTATTCCTAACTGAGGTGGCCACTTTAGTATCATCTGCAAACTTAGAAACCTTGCATTTAAGTCCCTGGTCTAAATCATTTATATATATGATGAACAATAGTGGCCCTAGCACTGAACCCTGTGGGACACCACTTCACTATTTCCCATGATGATTTATTCCCATTTAGTTGTACACACTGTTTTCTATTTCGCAACCGGTGCATTCTCTGACAAATCAGGTGGTGAGTTGCACCCGACCCCCTCCGATTTTAATGAAATTTGGTATACAAACTCATTTTGGCACAAAACTCACTCCCCTAAAATATTAGGTTCCAATTTTGAGTAGGGGCTGCAAAACAGCCCCCCCAATTTTGGGGGGTTCCGCGATACTCACTTCTTTCAAAGACTGATAACTTTGGTTCTACTTAATGCAGAATCAAAATTCAAAATGCATTTTAAAGGGAATTAATAGATCTATAAAAAAGGCATGAATAAAAAAATCTGTACAACAATTTTTAAAAAAGTTATAAGGTGTTAAAAAAAAAATTCCCCCCCACCCCCCCTTTTGTTGATCAATTTTTAAAAACCCAGTATCCTACTTATAAACTGAGAATTTCTTTTAACATATACAAACATAAAAAGTCTGCTTATTTGATTGGATAAACCTGCTTTTTAGCCTAAAAAAAAAGGGTTTCTATGTAAAAATTAAATTTTTTGAAATAATTTATAATTTTATTACAATTAACCTTCAGTACAACTTTAAATTGATATATATATATAGGCTATATATATATATATATAATATATATATATAATATATATAATATAATATATAATATATACTAATATATATATATATATATATATATATATATTATATATATATATATATATATATATTTTCCAGAATTTTTAGTATTCAATAACAGTAGTAAGAAGTTTTTTTTACACTATGAGCAATAGAGGAAAGTCAGGATACCATGAGGTGTGCTGCAATCCTCTATTAAAACACAAAAAAGTTGTGACAAAGTCTTTGAGACCCATACAACAATGGATAGTAACCATGATGACTCAGCTGCACTTACAAATGACAGACCATATCTGTACAAACTGTGAAAATGAACTGCGGCTGTTGAAAAATAATGCTGAAGTTCCTACTGCTGAAGAAGACACGTCAAGTTCGTCAAGTAATGAATGTGTACTTAAACCAGATAACACAAATGCGCAGACACCACATAAGAAAGAACCAGAAGTTAGTCGAGCTTTCCTAAATGCAAGCCTACAGGAACTGGGAGTTTCTCCTATAAAATTTCGTAAGTAAAGTTCTATAGTTTTAGACTATTTACAATTTATTGCTT
The DNA here is from genome assembly GCA_015478945.1 of Trachelipus rathkii. NCBI lineage: Eukaryota > Metazoa > Arthropoda > Malacostraca > Isopoda > Trachelipodidae > Trachelipus > Trachelipus rathkii. The sequence goes on from JABUQX010032308.1 coordinate 23,258, forward strand.
GAAAGAATAATGAACAATTTTAACTTGTGAATTTCACCATTTTCTCTACATAAGAGAATTATCTTTTGTACTAGTTTTTCAAAATTTGTCATGCTATTATTACTTATTTATTGCTATTATTAAGGTTATTACTTGGGAATCTGAAAGAACTATATGAAAAGTACAAGGAAAACTGTATTGATCTTATTGGATTTTCAACATTTGCTAAATTAAGGCCCAAATGGTGTGTTATGGCTGGTGCAAAGGGGACCCATAATGTATGTGTGTGTATACACCACCAAAATCCAAAATTAATGGTGTTTGCAATTGGTGTAAAGCATTTAACTTATAAAGATCTAATAAGAAAAACAGTGTGTCATGATGATGATGCAGGTTGCATGCTCAGATATTGTAGAAATTGCCCTAAAAAAGAAGAATTAGTAAAGTACTTAAAAACGATTGAAAATATGAACACAAGAGATTCAGTCACATATTCACAATGGGTAAGTACAGACAGATCAAATTTAATTACAACAGTACAAAATAAAGATGATTTCATAGAATTATTGGCCAAGAAAGTTTATGAATTAACAAGGCATCATTTTATCGTAAAAGCTCAATCTAATTATCTTAAAGAACTTAAAAGCAACCTACCTGATAATGAGGTTATAATACTTGGTGATTTTTCAGAAAACTATA
>JABUQX010032309.1:10000-15335 GCA_015478945.1 Trachelipus rathkii
CCATCAGCCGTCCAAAGCTACTCCCTTTTTTTTATTTTTTCAAAGAAAACGTTTTATTTATACAAAAAAAAATAAAATTAAAGCTTACATTAATAGCCTAGGGTGAATAGCGTCGCACTGTAATCACAAAAAGTTCTAAATGGGGAGATCTAGGTTAACTTTTTTTTCTCAAGCATTTGAATTTTTGGATTTTTATAGTCGCTTCTTTCCTGTTGGAAAGCCTCAGTTTTAACATCTTTCTCTGCTCTTCAACTTTATTGATCTATATGGATAATATTCTTTTTTCAACCTTTTTATTCTCTTTCTTTTCTTTCGTTTTGAACTCTTTTGAGAGTGTTCTTCATATCTCCTATGGGCAACTCTTACATTTGTCAACATTTTTTCAGTGATAGGAATTTTATGAATACTTTCATGAGTTCTCTTATAGAATTGTGCACTGTTCTTTGCAGAAATCAAGACTATGTCTTTCCGATTCTCCACTAAATTGGCTTAATTTATAGAAAACCCTTCCTTCCACGGTCGCATTTCCATGCGAAAATATCAGTCCTAATTTAAAATTTGCCACAATTCCGCATAACATATTGATTCTAAGGTGCTATAGAAGAAAAAAAACCTCAATCAACCCACGTAGCAGTTAAATCACCCCCGAAAAAATATTTTGAATTTTATTCACTGGTATATTAAACTGCTATAGAAACTAAAACTATAGTGGTTTTTCTTTCTCAGCAACAGAATCTGTGATTCAGTTATTGGTGTACAGTGCCTCTAGCAATAAATCAAAATTCTTTGTTTCCCTTGTTCTGGCTGATGAAAAAACTATACTAGGATCCAATGATGAGAGCCATTGGACAGGCTTGTACTTCAGAGGATATCTTTCTAATTTCTTTTCTGTCATTTTGATTTGCACAGTCTGGCATTCAAGTTTGTCATGTAAATCTAATGCAAAAGCTTAGTTGTTGGTTTGTAGCAGGCATTTTACTGGACTTAAGAATCTTTTCATAATATTAAGTACGAGACATTGTAAATCTGTGAACAGAAATGAACCAAGGTTCAGCTTGACGTCGTCCACGTCATGTCGTAAAAGTTAAGTTTGTTTTTTTTTGGCTTGAATGAAATTTTATAAAAAAAATAGATAAATACAAGGACTGCACAAAAATCAAAAATCCCTTCGTCAAACTCAAAAAAAAAAAAAACCCTCCAAAAAAAAAAAAGCCTAAAAAGAAAAAGATATAACAGATTAAGTCATAGTCCTACAGTCCTAAAACACATCCATATATACCAATCACCTTCAATAGGAAGGATGAACTTGGAACAACTTCTACGAACAGAATAGGAAGAATTAGGTATTAGTGAACTAAAAATAGAAAGAAACAGGATAGAAGATTTGATTTATGGAATGTCATCCCTCGCCCATCCTTTCATTTTTCACTTAATCAAATACATCTCTCATTCCCCAATTATACAGTAAGGAAAAAAAATATATCAAAATAATTTTAACTTGGTCCATGGATCTTCCTTCATATGTTTTGGAAATTTTAAATTTCCCTGACTTTTTTGGATTTTTTGGAATTCCCCTGACTTTCAGCATATTTTTAAACGTTTCCCTGACTTTTTCCCTGACCAATTTCTTTTTCCTGACTTTCCCTACTTTCGCAGAAAAGTGTGAACGCTGCAATGCTCACTCACCTCAACAGCTCAATAATCTTCAATTGAAAGGTGATTTTAAGATGTTTCTTACTCCTTCAATAATATATATATATAATATATAGTATAGTATGATATATATATATATATATATATCCTATGAATGGTGCTCTCCGACGCTGATTGTATATATATATATATATATATATATATAATATTATATAATATATATAAATAGTATAAATATATATAATATATATATTATATATATTATATATATATATATTATATATATATATATATATATATAGTAATATATATATATATATATTATATATATAGTATTATATATATAGAATATATATTTGATATATATATTGATATATATATTATATATATTATATATATATATATATACTATATAGTATATATATATATATATATATATATTATATAATATATAGTATATATATAGTATACATATATATATATATATATATATATATATATATATTATATACTATATATAAATAATATGTATATATATATATATATATATATATATATATATATATATATATATGAGTCATTATAATTAATTAATTAATTAATTAATGGTACAGAGCGGGCGGTAAGGGGCTGGGCTTTCTTTCGACGTTTGTCATGTTCTCCTACAGCTTTTCTTTTCCGATGCTTGTACAGCACCTTACCGCCAATCTTGGGGCAAAGAGGAAGATTAAGAAAGAAAAGGACAAGATATATATACTATATATATACTATAATATATATAGTAATATATATATCATTATATATTATATATATATATATATATATATATATAGTATATATATATATTATATATATATATACTATAGTAATCCTTCAGAATTTCCTTTACTGCCTCAATCCACTTTTTTCTTCCGTCTCAGGCACAGCCAGTCAATTCCCAGGCACACTCACCACTTATACGATCCACTTAACCAAACGACTATCATCTATCTTTCCATATGACTAAACCATCTCAATGTACTCTGACTTATTCTGCGCCATTTTACTCTTTCATCATACCACACGCAACTCTAAGGTCTTAGTGCCTCATGTTAAGTCAATTTTCTCACACCGTAATACGTCCCTAAGATTGGTCCATCTGACACTGTAACTTTAAAATCTATCACCATCTTATTCCAGCCATAGTTTTTTCACAAATATATATTTACACAGGGTAACACCATACCTTCATGCAAAACCTAGCGCACCTCATGACTTAGGCCCTTTACATCCACCAAGGATTTAATTGGCAGCCATTCACCTTCCCTACTACACATGGCAGTCATCGCAGTTCCCTTTTCATCCCAACTATAATCGTCAATATTTAAACTCAACAGACCGCTTGTTCCAGTTGCTCATGCATCTACACATTAACTTCACACAGTAGACTCCCATCAATCACTACCATAACTTTATTCTTATCTACCTTTACTTTCAAACCCCTCTTCCAATCCTCTCAAGCTCTCTTCAGATTCACAACACAAAACCAAGTTATCTGCATTTAATAAGTAAGGCACCTTCCACTCTACATTATTCTAACACCTTCCCCTGCCACACCTATCTTTTAAGTTCTTTCATAACCCCACCCATATACAAATTGAATAATCAAGGACAGACCAACACATCCCTGCCTCGACTCCGCTATTAATATTAAACAATCACTTTCAACTCCATTATTCTTACCCACGCTTCACTATAGTCATACATACTTTTGATTCCATTCAGAAGCCTACCAATAACACCATATATCTCTAACACCAACCATAAGAGCTTCCCTATTAATCCTAGCATGCACCTGTTGCAAAATCCATAAAACCCAAATACAATTATTCTTCTTCTCGTCATTTTTCATCATTTGTTTAAATGTAAAAATTTGATCAACATCCTCTATCACTTCTAAATGCACCTTATTTCTTCACCAATCAGTCCCTCGACGCACTCTTTCAACCCAAAATACGCAGTATATATTTTCCCTACAACACACTATAAACTAATTCTCCTTATCTCCCTTACCCTTATATATGGGTACAGTTACTGCTCTCCTCCAATCTTCTCGGAACTATATCTGCATAAACGATTTGTTCATCAACTTCCAACACATTAATCACCATCTCGGCCAGTCCGTTCTTGATCATTTCAAGCGCGTAATTCCCACTACGGGCTGAAGATTTACCATTCTCTTCACTTTCTTCACTGCTGATTGCATGGTTAGCTCCCTCGAAATACCTATTGCTTCTTGGCACCCTCAAAAGCCACAAACATTACATCTTCATTAGCTCCCAATGTTAATGCGATTTCGAAGTGTCTCTCCACACATTCCTCAGCATCCATTTCATCAATTACGAAAAGCACAATCCCTGATTCCATTATTCTACAGCAGATTCCCTTAATTCTCATTCTTAACCTTTTCGCACTTCTTTCAGAAGAGCATCCTATTCCCTTGTAAGTCCCCATTCATCCTCCTTACAAACACTTTCATTTATCTCTTTTTCCTCCTGCGTATGCATTTTAGTCTTTCTTTTTGTCTCCTTATATAATTCTTAACACCTTTCTTTTGAGACCGTCAATTGGCTTTTAGTACATTCAACCACGCTTCATTTTTTACTTTTAATGCTTGCATCATTCTTCAATCCACTCACTTTTAACATTCTTACTTCCCTATTTAGCACATCCACAATGATTTCTCTTGCAGCTACTAACCAAACGCGTTCCTTTATTTGCGTCCTTATTACCTTATTCACTTAACTTCTCAACTCTTAATTCTACCCACTTCGCTTCCTTATCTCTTCCTCTCCAAGCCAAGTCCACCTACTTAATCTCGCATAAAATAACAGAATGAATCCGATAAATCCATGCCTAACCCTCCTCATGATTAGGTATCTAACCATCCTCACATCTCCAAACAAAATCAACATACTTTTTACTTTTGAACTATTCTACCTACACAACATATAAGTAATATCTCTCTGAATACCTTGTGTTTTAAAGAAGGAGGTACTTACATCACATACGCTTTCTCCTCACAGAAATCATCACCTTCCTCCCATTCCCGTCATATTCCTTTCCTGTCATCTGCTTATACATCTCCTTTGTTTGATCACTAATCGCAACAATTTAGATCACCTAACACAATCAATCTGAAGCAACTTAGCTCCTACTCACCCCATGCAAAACATCATCAGATGTATCAAGAAAATCGCGAGGCACCTGCTCAACATCACCATCAGATGGGACAATATGTCACAACCACACATACCTTTGACCTTTTCCAACTTAATTTGAACCATTAGAATTCCTAGTAGTTCACACTACTAAAAATCCCTAGGCTCTGTGCACAGGTACGTCATAAAGATCGCAACTCTTCTCTCCCCCTCTCATTCGTTTCCACACGCGGCAACAGCACACACACACAACACACACAATTAACACACCACTTATTTTCAACAGTTTCTTTCCCTTTCTCACAGCTAGCAAATCAAGTATATTCTCTCATATATATATAATATATATATATATATATATATATATATATATATATATAATTATTATATAACATATAGTAGTATTATATATTATATATATATATATATAGTAGTATAATATTATATTAAGGTGGTTTAGTGCAATTGGAAAGGTTGAATGG
>JABUQX010032310.1:0-19517 GCA_015478945.1 Trachelipus rathkii
ACATTGTACTTCGTTCATTTATCGAATTTGGTGTTTAGCCGTTTTTCGCATTTATCGTGAAACCTTTCGCGTTTTCGTGCGCCGCTTCAATATATATATATATATATATATATATTTGTCACAAAAATGTGATATTAGGTCACAAGGGAAAAAGAAAGAGAAAAAGATTTAAAATAACATTTATTTATACACAAACATTACAACTAAATATATATGATAATACATAATTACGATTTAATCCAACTAGACCTATTATAAGGTGTTTTTCTTAGTCGGCCTCTGGTAACACGTTTAAATTTATCTGAAGCGTAAGAAGTGCCTGAGGGACTTGAATCAGGTCTTGGTGTCATGGGGATATTATCCAAGTCTGCTAATCGGCTTGTATTTAAGATTAAAGTTCTGGGAAAATTAATAGTCTGCTAGCGATATCATTCCATCCTTTTACAGGACCCTTCTTCCAGTTACGTGAGAGATCAGCTATCAAATCCACAATATTTGATCCTTTAACTATTTCATCATCAATTACGATCTGCCCAGCTTCATTCAAAGTTAATTGGTCTTTTAAAATATTATATAAAGCTATTCCTGATTTACGCACTCTATTAGGTAAGCTCTCCTCTAGGATATTTTTAAATTTATCTTCATTTTTCACTTCAAGTTTTACTTCATTAGGTATATCTACATCATCGGTTAACGGGATACGTAGGGACGGATGTAGGTGCAAGTCTTTAAGATCTATCAATTTTTGTATGGCATCCTGGTATAAGATGCGTTTCTCATGGATGTTAATGTCTGAATTTAATATCCTGTACACTTCTTTCTCATATTTGGTTATCTGTTCAACTTTAGGATCATATAAGCTAGGAGGTAGAGGCTGCTGAAAAGATAATGAGTCGTTCACAATATAAGGATTCTGTTGGTGCAACTGTTGCTGCTGATGTGAAAGAGGTTGTAATGTCAATGCATTGGGCTGTAATATCTGCGTGTATTGGGGTTGTGAATGATGAAACTGCGATTGTGGATTTTGCGCAGTGTGCATAACTGGCCATATTGAGGTTGTGAATGATGAATCTGAGGAACTGAATTCTGTACAGATGCTGTATTATTATACTTCATTTTCTCATACTCATTATATGGAAGTACAGCAACCTTCTTCATTATGGGGATAACCACTTAGTTATCAGGGGAGCTATAACGGAGAAGAGTAATGGCAGGAATACTCCTCCCCCTCTCTGTAGTAACTTCTTTTTATTTTTCAAATTTTTAATGTTGAGGGAGAGTTTTTTAATGATGTTTCTATAACGACGTAGCTTTACCTTCTGAGGCCTGTTTAAAGGAACATTTCCTTTTATAAGATTTAAACAGACTTCACATACACACTGGATGAATTTCTCATCCTCCCTAATTAGTTTACGTTTTTCAGATGGTTTCAACTTTTTAAATTTTTTTTATAAGAGGTAAATACTTTGCAACTAGAGCACTCATTATTCAGGTATGTATACAGTTTCTATCTCGTAGGGTAGAATGTTGGTACGGAGCAACACTCTGTGCGTGTTTTTGGGGTGAAGTTCACACATCAAATAACCGTGGGGGGTCGAAGTAACCTCTTTATATACTTTTAAGAACTCTTTCCTTTGAAGAGGAAACATTTGAGTTGCCAATACATTAACTTGACTCATGTCTCTTCTCTGTCCAAACAACAGTAAATACTGTGTGTTTAAAGAAACACTTCGCATATGCTTGCTTTGATGAAAAATATTCTGCGTTATGACTGAGATATTTAGATGGTGAGAATAAACTGTGAACGCTTCTGCTATTTCCAAATTCAATTTGTGCATTAAATCATCTAATACAATAATTTTGTGGCCTTGTATATTGTCCAGCGATCTAATATCGTATATGCCTTCATGAAATTGAATCACATCTTTATATTCTTTAAATTTTTCCTGATAAACATTATAACACCATATTATTTTACAGGGTTTTGTTCAAAAATCTCCATTTCCTTTAAAATATTTAATAATAGAAAGGTTTTACCACAACCTGTTGGTCCAGCTACAAGACATGTAGCCGGACTTCAGAACGTAAATTTCTCCACATCCATACCGTCAAGTAGATAATGAATAATGAGTTTAATTAAAGTTGTAAATCAGTAAATATATGTTTTAATAAAATTTCGTACAATTTTATTAAATAAAAAATGTTTATATAACCGAAACTCTGTGTGTTTTTATTCTTACATTACAAATTGAAATAAAAGTATTCAAACAAACAAAATAGAAATAATAAAAGTAATAAAACAAAATATATAAAGAAAACATAATGTTAATAAATATATGGAGTTAAAACGGTAAAGCAGAGTTAAAGCAGTAAAACCCAGAGAGAGTTAAAGCAGCAAAGCAGTGAGTTAAAGCAGTAAAGCAGTAAAACAAAAGCATACTAATCCCCCTAGGTGTTAGGTAACACCTCTGTTTACTGCTTTTACTGCTTTAAATATGTAATGTATGTGAGTTAAAAACAGTAAAACAGAAAGTTAAAGCAGTAAACAGAAAGTTAAAGCAGTAAAGCAGAAAGTTAAAAAGCAGTAAAGCAGAAAGTTAAAGCAGTAAAAGCAGAAAGTTAAAGCAGTAAACATGAGTTAAAAGTAGTAAAGCAGAAAGTTAAAGCAGTAAAACGTGAGAACAAGGCATACTAATCCCTAGGTGTTAGGTAATAACACCTCTATTGTTTTACTACTGCTTTAAGGTATGTAAAGTATATGTTTTTAATAAAATTTCGTACAATTGTAGTAAAAATGAATGACTCATAGTATGTTGAAACGAAATTCTTTAGATAGTTTACATTGATATCATATTATTTTTCGTTTTGGGAATTTTTGCGTCTGCGGACGCCTGCCGGCAGCGGTTACGCTGAAATAATATTGCGCCTGGGCACACGCGGCGGCAACGGTTACGCGGTAATTTTGCGCCTGCAGGCGCGAGGCGAACGCGGCGGGTGCACCTGCGGGTGCGGGATTGTCAGCCTTCACGCGGAGGGCGCACACTGCGCCCTGGTGGGCAGCTTATGAACGGGGAAGACATTAATATTAACTCTGTTCTATGATGGGTAGAGATGAGCCATCAAGGTGATTTCATCAAAGATGAATCATCAATATAGATGGTCTCAAGATGACGTCATCAAAGATGAGTCTCATCAAAGATGAACCTTCAAAGTTGAGGCATCAATGCTGAGGCATTTATGCTGGGGCATCAAAGTTGAGGCATCAAAGTTGAGGCATCAATGCTGAGGCATTTATGCTGGGGCATCAAAGTTGAGGCATCAAAGTTGAGGCATCAAAATATCGAGTGTGTTAGTGTAAGTGTAAGTGCATCTGCGTGTGGGTGTGGGTGTAAGTGTATATGGTTTAATGTAAGTGTGGTGAGTGTAAGCGCTTATAAGTGTTATAAAAAATACTAACTCATAGTAGGAAGCATTCTAGCAGATTGTAATATACACCAATCGATTCCTCATACCTTATTACCTAGGGGTAGACACCCATATTAGGGCTATTCTAGGCTCAGGGGAGGCTAGAAAAGGCTTGAAAAAAGTGGCACTCCGTTGGCATGTGGCCCTCACTTGGCACTATGTGGCACTCACTTGGCTTTCGTGGCCTCCTTGGCAGCACTCATTGGCACTCGTGGCGCCTCGCCCAGCTCACCTGGCACTCACCTGGCACTCGCCTGGCACACTCATAGAACACTAATAGAACATCACTAGATACTCCTTACGGTGATTGGGAACCATCAAAGCCATCAAGTTAGCGTGGGTCAAAATTGACCCATGGTATATGGGCAAGGTCAAAGGTGAAAGAGCATCGACAAACAAAGTTAAGACATCAAATAAAGGGTTCAGTCCTAAATGGAAGGACAAAAAATTGCCGTGGGTCAAAATTGACCCATGGGAGCAAAGGATTGGCAGTGTGTTTGTACGTGAGTATAAGTGTAAATATATGTAAGTGTCTATGGGTGAGTGTATAAAGTGTCATAGTGAATGTGTGTATAAGTGTATGTATATGTGTGTGTGTGTGTGTGTGTGTGTGTGTGTGTGTGTGTGTGTGTGTGTGTGTGTGTGTGTGTGTGTGTGTGTGTGTGTGTGTGTGTGTGTGGGTGTTCCAGGATTAGGGTAGGTCCACGTACAAGTTAGGAACAAGCATGTGACAGGTGGAGCCCACGAGGTGGAGTAAAATTGTAGCGTGGGCAAAAATGACCCATGGAGATCAAAGGGGTTGGTTGAAAGTACCATTGAAGACTATGGCCATCGAAGACCAAAGGGTTGGTCGAAAAAATGCAAATGGGCCAAAATTGACCCACGGAAGATAAAAAGTGAACAAACTATTATGGAAGATCAAAGGGGTGGATTCGAAACAACAAGGTTAAGACATCACAAAAGGGCTAAGCCCCTAAAAACAGGTAACCAGAAATTACCGTGGGCAAAATGGCCCACGGTCGAGAATAGAGGCGTAAATAGGGGGGGGTAATACATTACAACGGTTGCTTGCAGCCGTTTAGCTTCTTTCTTCGAAGGGTTGCGCAAGTATCAATTTGCCTTCAGGAGAATTAGGGTTGCCGAAAAATTAGGGTTCTCAAAAGTTAGGGTTCTCAAAAATTAGGGTTCTCAAAAAATTAGGGTTCTCAAAAAATTAGGGTTTACTCAAAAAATTAGGGTTCTCAAAAAATCGACTTCCCCTAAAAGGACAAGGGTAGGTAAAAATTTGGGCCAAAATTGACCCATGGAAGATCAAAGGGTTGGTCGAAAAAAAAGGTCAAGGCCAAAAGGTGAAAGAAGGCAAAAGATTAAGGTCAGGTAAAATTCGAGCTCAAAAGGTCACTTGGTGAAAAAAGGTCAAAAGGTCGCGGTCATTTCGACGGAATGGGTATCCTACTACTAGGCATTGACTTGGCTGTAAATATATGATTAGTTTCGATGTTGTTTCTTTGTTTACTTCAGTACCTGTCCCTTTCACAATCTCCTTAAAAGAATATTTGGAGTCATATAATTTTCCCTTCCTGGTAAATGTTGATGTATTTATACAACTGATACAGTTACGTATTTCTCAATAACATTTTCATTTTAACGGAGATTTTTTATTTGCAAACTTCAGGATTGGGGCATGGGTTCGCCAATTTCACCAATTCTGAGCAACAGCACATGGAGTTGTTTGAAGTTAGATTTTTGCCAAATATTTTAAATACGGAATGTTTTTAGATACGTGGATGATGTTTTCGCTGTTTTTTGCAAGATAATATTGCCAGATAGAATACTTTTAAAACTAATAACTGTCACTTAGATATAAAATTTACTTTCGAGGAGAAAGGATGAAAGAAAACTAACATTTCTTGATATTTTATTAATTAGAAGTTGCAACAATCGACTAACTTTTGACATTCATAAAAAAAGACACATACGGACAATTATGTGCACTGGTTGTCCTCTCATGACACATATAAAATTTGACAAAGTTAAGGGTTTCTTTTCTGAGGCTTTCATAATCCGCAGCTCTACTATATTGACCAGAAATTGAACACTGTAGGTATATTTAAAGGTTTGGGCTATCTTAAGTTTTATCTCTAAAACATTGACTGGCGCTGCAAAGAGAAAGTTCTACACTCCTACAACTCTGACCGCTTCTGAAAATAAAAATATATATTTAAATTTCCAGGCAAATAAAAAGACTTAAGGAAAATGTACCAAAAGAATTTATGCTGGTACCCACCATATCAAACACGACAAAAAGATTCTTATGTAAAACTAGATTTAATGAAAAAGAAAATAATCAAGGTGTCTACAAGATTCCGTGTAAGGATTGTCCCTCTGTTAAATTTGGGAGAATAATAATTTTTTTTTCAAGGAAGGAAATATCATTTTACTCACTAAAAGACTCCGAGCAGCCCTGATCATTACATATATATATATATTGGAACTGGAGAATAGAATAAACCTTCCCACTATGACTTTGTTATACCCTGATTCAGATACCAACAGGAGACAGTTGATAGAGGCCTTCTTTATCAAAAATGTTTGTAATTTTAATAGTCTTCAGAGCAATCTCATTGATGATTTTACTAATATTTTATTGTTAAATTATTCTAAACTTTCAAAATTTGTCAGAAATTTAAATACAATAGTTTTGTTTTTGAGTGTAATTGTAATTGTTATTATTATTATTATTATTATTATTATTATTATTATTATTATTATTATTATTATTATTATTATTATTATTATTATTATTATTATTATTATTATTATTATTATTATTATTATTATTATTATTATTATTATTATTATTTTTCTCTTTTTGATGTTTTAACCATTTTATTTTTGCTATTTTAGTATTGGGCCTGAATTCCATCCGTCCACTCTCTCTCTCTCTCCTTTCTCTCTCTCTCTCTCTCTCTCTCCTCTCTCTCTCTCCCCTCTCTCTTTCTCTCTTTCTTTCTGTAATATATGTATGTATGTATGTATGTATATATATATATATATCTCTCTTTCTCACTCTTTCTCCTCTGCTCTTTCTCCTCCTCTCTTTCTCTTTCTCAAAATATATATATATATATATATGCTCTTTTTTCTCTTTCATATGTATGTATGTATGTATGTATGTATGAATGCTCAGATGGAGACAAAATGGGATCAATAAAATCGATGAGAGAAAAATTCAGCTCTGCGTTTGTTTTGTTGGCATCTGTGTCCATTCCTTCCATTCCGGCCACTGCCTTCCTTCCATCCACTGTCCTGCTGCTCTCTCACCTCTCTCTCTCTTCTTTCTCTTTCTTTCTTTCTCTCTATATATATATATATATATATTCTACTTTCAATTTTTAAAAATATCACTTTATTCTATATATATATATATATTCTTTCATTGTTATTTATTTATTTATTTATTTATTTATTTATTTATTTTTTTTATTTATTTATTTATTTATTTTTTTTTTTTTTTATTTATTTTTTTTTTATTTATTTATTTGTATGTAGGAGGGAGAATTTGTATGGCTTCCTTCGGTGCAAAGTGAAGTTCTGGGAGCTTATTACTGGGGCTTTGTTCTCACCCAAATTCCTTCAGGAAAACTCTCTACCATAGTCGGAGGGAAAGTATTGGTTCTGATCGGTATTGTGTCTGCGGGGCTCATTACACTATTGTCACCGGTCCTTGCATCCAGCGGAGCTTATTGGCTTCTCACCGGCAGATTATTTCTAGGAATGGCACAGGTAAATCGGTGGATGGTGGAAAGGGTTTCTGTCTAACCGGCAATTTTTTAACGATTTCTCTTGTATCACACGTCATCTTGGACATCTTCCTTTGTTTACGTTAAAATGTTAAAATGGATATTTAATAATAATAATAATAATAATAATAATAATAATAATAATAATAATAATAATAATAATAATAATAATAATAATAATAATAATAATAATAATAATAATAATAAATAATTAATTAAAATTAAATGTCAGATAATTAATTAAGTAGTAATAAGTAATTAGTGAGTAGTAATTAAGTGATCTCAAACTTTCAGATGGAGATTAAGTCCTGACGGGATTCTGTGAGCGTTATCAAAATACGTCAGTCAAAATTTTGTCTCATCCGTTCATTTCAATACTAGGATGGTTATGCTCCATCGTCATTTCATCACTCTAATCATTATATATATATATATATATATATATATATATATCTCTCCTGCATATATATAAATAAATATATATATATATATATATATATATATATATATATATATTTATATATATATATATATATATATATATATATATATATATATATATATATATATATATATCTTATTTATATGTATGTGTATACATGTATATATATATATATATATATGTCTCCTATATATATATGTAATATATATATATATATCATATTTATATCCCTAGGGTCTATGCATGCCTGCTCTTCAGGGACTTTTAGCTCAGTGGGCACCTCCTCTTGAAAGAACAAGAATGGTTGCATTCACTTACTCAGGTAAAATTAACTTCTAAAAGTGTTTTTTTTTTGTGAGAGAGAGAGAGAGAGAGATGTGACATAAAATATTTAATCTTAATATAATAAATATGTTCCGCTCACTTTGTCTTTTTTTCCCTCAAACTTTCATTTCCAAAAATAACTTCCAGACTGAATTTTTGATAAAAAGACATATTATATCGAGTAATTTTGATCCTCCATTGATTTTAACACTTCAATTGATCTTGGATGAAAGAATTTATCTTCTCTAAGATCACTTGTATTGTGTTTAGTTTACACCTTATTTTTTGTTTTATATATTACAAATGACACCACCACTCACGGGCAGAGCCCTTATCAAGGAATGGTTTTTATTATTAATATTATCATTATCGCTACCGTCACCATATTAATATTATTATTCTAGGCCCATCTAATAATATCTTTATCCTTATCACTATTAATGGTTAGACTTCTGAACGTTTATTGTCGATATTGGGCTATTTTTAAAGGATGATTTTCATGTCGAAAGTTTTTAGCAAATAATAAACCAAAATGCTAATGTTTATTTTTTTCCCGTTTTTGAAGGAATAGCGATAGGAGCCGCTCTAGGAGGTCCTTTCAGTGAATATATTCTTCAGTTAATCGGATGGAGGACGCTCTTCTACACACAAGGCATAATGGCCCTCCTCTGGGGGATCTTCTGGTTCTTCCTCGTCTCAGACTCTCCTTCGAACCACCCTAAAATCTCGAATAAAGAAAGACAGAAAATACTCACCTCAATTGGCCAACAACACGCTGGAAAAGGGGTACCTGTACCTTGGTGTAGTATTATCAGGTATTACTATTTTTACTTTTATTTCATTGATTCTAATTATGATATTATTATTATTATTATTATTATTATTGTGTTAGTTATTATTAATTTGCTTAAAAACTAACTAAGCTAATTTTCTGAAGAGATAAATTAATTTTTTTTGAACTGCTAGTAGAGAATTTGTCTTCGTGGTGTGGGGTGGGGTTGTGTGGGTCGGTAAAATGTGGTGCTGTCTACAGTATTACCGATATATAGTTATATATATTATATATAGTATGATATAATATATATTATATATATATAATATATATGTTATTATATTTATATATATTATAGTATATTATATAGTATATAATTATATATTATTATATAATGATATTATAATATATATATATATATATAGTTATATAATAATATATAATATATATATATATATCGATAGTTATATATTTGAAGTTGCGTAATAAACGAAGTAAATCTTATAGACTTTTTCCCAGAAACTTTAATTAGATTTAATAGAATTTGCCAGTATCTGAATTTTTCTTAATAAAACTTAACTTAATTAACTTTTCTGAACTTAGAAATTCTTTTGAACTTAGAAAATTTTCGTTCTCAAAATGTGTGGGTTCGCTGCTATCCAGTATTACCATATAGTATATATATATATATATATATATATAAATATAAGATTATATATAATTATATAAGATATAATTAATATATATAAATTATATATATTTAAGTATTAATATATATATTATATATATATATATATATATATATTATATATATATATATATATATATATATGGTGAAGTTCATAATAAAAAAAGAAAATCTATAGACTTTCAAAGAGAACTTTATTTAGATTAAGAGTTCAAATAAATACATTGAACTAAAATCTATTGTAAAATTTTTCCATTTATTCGGATATATTATGTTGTTTTTTTTTTTGAATTTTTCTCTCTCATTTAGTGGCTACGTAGCCAGACTTTGTTGACAGAGGGAGACAAGTCCCGCCTTCGTCCATCGGAAGCCGGGGGAAACCTCTGCAATCCTGCACGTTGCGTTGATCCCTATTGTATTCCTTTAGTTAAAAATTAAATAGTAATATTAATTCTCTTTAGCTGTATGTTTACGTTTTAACTAAAGGAAATAGTCCTTTAATAGTGAGTAATACGTCGAAAAGTGAATGGCAGTAAATTGGTGGTCTTCTCGGTACTCCGTGGATTTCGAACGTCCCCGTCGCTTGACTCTCCTAAATTGGAATATTATTCCGTATGAATTAAATGCAGTAAAAAAAAAAAAAAAAAAAAAAAAAAATTGATTTTAGGGTACTGATTTATAATACTTTTAATTCTATAATAAATCTTGGAAAAGTCTATAGATTTCCTTCTATTATATATTATTATATTATATATATAGAATATATAGTATATTCTATATAATATATATTATTATATATTATATATTATAAATATAGTATTACTATATATATATAAGTATATTATATATATATATATATTATATATATATAAATATATATATTATTATAATATATATATCTATATTTTATAATATCTATATATATAATCTAATATTAAATATATATATATATATATATATTATATATATATATATATATTAATATATACTATATATATATATAATTATAAATAAATATATATATATAGTATTATAGTATATATAATATATATATATATATTATATATAATATTATGTATATATTTAGATATATATAAGTATATATTATAATATATTATATATATATATAGTAATAATATATAGGTATATATTAATTATTTATAATAATATAAATATATATATATAATAATTAATAATAATATATATATTTATATTATATATATATATATATAGATATATAGTAATAAACTATATATAGTAGTCTATTATATATAATTATTATAAATATATATATATATGTAACTTTTCCTTTAAAAAGATTTAAACCAGGGGATATATTATCGAACGAGCATTAATCGGGATTTTTTTTCGATATTTTCAAGCACTAATCGTGAAGTAACAAATAAAGTTTTTTTTTTTTTTTTAATACTAATGGAATACCGCTGATTAAATCGCCAAGTATTGGAAAGATCAGTTCTCTCGGCCTCAGCGGGACACGGGGGACGAAACGGGTGGACTTCGTACCCCCTCTTGTTCCCACGGGTCGGCTCGACCCCTTAAAATACAAAAATTTGGTAGAGACGGAACCCGGGTTAAGATATAAAAAATTACATGATATAAGAACCAAAATGGAGCAAGTTTTCTCTTCTTCTATTGGATTTTAAGTTAACACGTCACAGTGAATGGTTAGACGATTAGTGTTTCAGTTCGATATTCGACATATCTTATTTTTATGTAACACCTTTTAAAGGGAAAGTGCCTATATATATATATATATATATACTAATATATAATATATATATATATATATTATATATAATATATTATAATATATATTATCTATATTGATATTATATTTATATATATCATAATATTATAATGTATATAGTATATATCATCCAAAGGATAAACACATAGGCATGAGGGTAGTCGGAACCGAAAAGACTAAGCGAACAAAACAGGCAAAAAATTTATAAAAGCAATATACAAAAACCGGAAACAACCTATTAATGCTGTATAAAATTGCTTAAATTTTTTGGATATTCAATTTTTTTTTAGTGTTGAATAAACAGTATTTTGCAAAATGGGTTATTACTACTGTGTTGTTGATATTTAGTTATCCTTTATTATTATAGGTTGACTGGGACAGCCTTAAGCACCACTTAACAAAATATTTTGATGTAAATATTACTAATATATTAGATTCGATTATGAAGATAAAATATCGATATATCGATATATGTTCGATATTTTAAAAAATATCAAATTGCTCTCGTGATTTAACATCGTTCAAAAAATTATTCGAATTAATATCGTTTCAATGGTGTCGTGCCCTATATTATATATATATTATATAGATATATATATACGTGTTATATATCTTATATATATATGATATATATAATATTATTATAATATATATTATTATATATTTATATATGTTATATATATAATATATATTATAATATATATATATATAGTATATAATATAATATAGTATATATATGTATATACAGAGAGAGATGTATGGTAGGTAGAGTAGAGATAGAGTAGAGATAGAGTAGAGAGAGAGATATAGAGGAGAGAATGATAAGAGAGGAAGAGAGAGAGAGAAGAAGAGAGAGTAGAGAGAGAGGAGAGAGGAGAGAAGAGGATGAGAGAGAAGAGAGGAGAGAGAGAGGATGAGAGAGAGTAGTAGTGGAGAGAGCTTCTGTTTGTTTGTGAGATGCGGAAATGTTTTTACGGGGAAATAATAACCTTCTTTACCACACACTAATCTGAAATTCTGAAATTTTAATAAGTCAGAATACAACTTACAACATTAGTTAAAAAATCATGTAAATTTATTCAAACATAGCTTTCAATATATTAAATGTTAAATATATATATATTATTATTATATAATATATAATATAGTATATATATATGATATTATATATATATATATATTTAGTATATATATATAAATGAATATAAGGGGTAGTATGTATATATATAGTTATATATATGGTTATATTTGAGTGTGAGGTATATATATATTGTATATTATTATATAGTATACTATAGTTATAATATGAAGTATTATATATATGATTTAATAATTTATTATATATAATATTATATTATATTATGTAAAGTATATAATATATATTATAAGTAAATAGGTATATATGTGTTGAAAGATTGAGATAAAATTTTCTAATTATATTATTTTCAATTATATATATATTATAAGATTCTATATATATATATAAATATATATATATATAGTATATTATATATATATATATATATAATGTAGTTATTTGATAGTATATATATATATATTAATATATAGGTATATTTATTAGAAGCTGCCAAAATTATCCTCTATACGGTGCTCTAAAAATACTTAACTTGATAAGATGAGTGCAGGATAGCCTATTGTTTGTTCGTCATTGAAACAACATTATTTTAATCAAGAGAACGTGAGGGAGATAAGAAAGAAAGAGAGGAGCCTAATCTATAGAAAAAACTTTCATTTGCCTATTTCTGAAATTACACGAATTAAAATAATTATAATAATTGAATAGTAATGAATGTTACGTAAGATTTATTTTTATCATCAGAACCACTTAAGGGTTAGGGAGCACGTACTTGCCATTTCAATATTGCTTATGTCGTACTCTATAATATTAGATGAATTATATAATAATAATAATAATATAATAGAATAATTAATAATTAATAATAATATTAATAATAATAATAATAATAATTATAAAATAACAATAATAATTAATAATTAATGATTGATTTATATAATAATAATAATGAGTAGTATATATAATAATAATAAAATAATAATAAAATCATCGGGATGTAGACAATAATAACTTATAAATAAACAGGCTTAAAAAGCTATAAATAATACGAAAGGCTTCGAAATCACTATCAATAATAATATAGATAATATATATATATATATTATTAGTTTATGTATATATATATAGTGGTATTATATATATTATATATTATATATATATTATATATAAATATAATATATTAATAGTAAAGAATTGTAATCTATAAGTGGATATTTGAATTAATATAATAATTATTATATATATAGTATAGTAGTATATACTATTATTATTATTAATATTGTATATATGATATTATATGCGTAGTATTATGGTGATTTATTGGTAGAGCCACAAACTATCATCGTCCATATGCTCAAAACTTACTAATATGTAGCATGGATATGATTTGTTATAAGAATACCATTGTTTGGAATATGTCGGCAAAATTTTTATTGCGTGCCGAATAAAAATAAATCAAAAAAAAAGAAAATCATTATATTCTTATCATTTTATTGTGATGTAAAACTAAATTTTTTTTAATATAAAGTTGTTTGGAATCCTTATATAAGATTTTGGTTTATGTGGTTAACGTGTCTTTGAGAAAAATAATGAATATAATAAATATATAGATAATGTTTGGCTATTTTTGTTAGTGGCACTATTGAAGCTAAACGAGATGGTTTTTGTCTTAGTAGTTACCCTGTTTGTAGTGGTAATATTAAATATATATAATATATATATTGTAGTATTGTATATATATTTTATTATATGTATATATATATATAATAATATATATAATAATATTTATATATATATAATATAATAATATATATATATAAATATGTAAATATTATATATAATATATATTATATATATTATATAATATATAAATATTATTATTTCTAAAGTATTACATCGCAATTGTATTTGCTCGGACGCGGGGAACACAGGGACGTTTTCCATACCCCGTAGGGGAGGGGCGG
The DNA here is from genome assembly GCA_015478945.1 of Trachelipus rathkii. NCBI lineage: Eukaryota > Metazoa > Arthropoda > Malacostraca > Isopoda > Trachelipodidae > Trachelipus > Trachelipus rathkii. Next base: position 14,323 of record JABUQX010032310.1, read on the forward strand.
AGAACCACCGCGATACTGCAAAACCAAAAGTGGGGTTCGAAAACCTCCGGAGGGAATTAGTCCCTACGCTCGTATTCCCCGAAGCCGAGATACCGACTCGCTGCCACGTGCGTATACCCTTGGGTATCTTAGTAAAAAAAAAAAGCAAAATTACTAAAAGTCGATTTATTTTAACGAGTAACAATAAAAGGTCTCTAAAATAGGCTCTCTAATCATATTAATGATATTGTTTACAATAATTTTTTTTATTTTTTTTATTTTTTTTTACATTTTCCTAACTAAAATTTACCAGGATTCAAAAATGTATTTCTTTTTTCGCTGTTAGCTATTGTAGTTTTGAGATTTATTTTCCGCACTAAAAATTGGACCAGCATTCCACCAATATATTCCGTTTTACCGGTAGCTTTGTATACTTACAAATAATATATATATATATATATTATAAAAAATTATATATATATATATTAAATATATATTATATATATATATATATATATATATATATATTAATATATATATTATATATTATATATATATATATATATATAAAGATATATATATTATATTATATATATTATTATATATAGTATATATATTTACTAAGTCTCAAGCACCCCTCCAAAAATAATCCAATTTTTTATGTTTAATTTTTTTTTACATTTCCTAATAGTATTGATTGTTTTATTATGTAAAAAAATTTGCTTTCCCTGTAGCTATGGTAATTTCTTAGAATATTATTTTTTTTTTAATTTTTTTTTTTTTTTTTTTCTTTACAGTTCCTCGTAAAATTTGCCAGGATCCAGCAATGTACCTTTCCGGTAGCTGTTGTCAGTTTGAGATATGGATTGTGGCTCTCTAGAGGCACCTAATAATATATATAATATATATATATATATAGATAATATTATATATAATAATATATATAATAATATATATATAATATATATATATTATATATAATATATTAATATATTATATATATATAATACATAAAATATATTATATATAATATAAATATAGTATATAATATATATATATATTATATATATATATTATATATATATATTAGTTATATATATAATATTTATATTATATATATAATATATATATATATATAATATAATATATAATATATATAATATATTAATGACAATAATTATTAACCCACACGGAAAGGGAGCTCGGATCAAAAAAAATTTCACAGGTAGCATCTAAGATACATAAATGAACGGGAGGTCGAATGAAATTTTTTTTTTTTTTTACTTTCTAGTGCTAATAATTAGTAGTGTTAAGTTATAAGAAATCAAGTTAGTACGTTTAATTAGGTTAGGTTAGTTAGCATCTCATCATGAAAAAAAATTTCATTTCTAGACCTAAAACATCTATTTATTATCTAGAGCTACCTTGAAAATTTTTTTTGATCTCGAGCTCCCTTTCTGTGTTCGTTTAAGTAACTTTTACCTATATAATATATATAATTTTATATTTACTTTAAAATAAATTTTTTTATTATATTATATATATATATTTATATATATATATAGATATTATATATATATATATATATAATAATAATATAATATATATATATATAAAATATATAATATTACTTTTTTAAGTCAAAACTAATCATGGCCTAGTAATTAGAATGAGTGATTTTTACAGAGAAATAAAGCTTCGGAGTAAGTAGAAAATCTTCCCATATAAACTTAAAACATATCTAATTTCAGATTAAATTAAAATTAATTAAATATTTAAACATAAGCATTACAACTGGTATTGACCTTGCAATAACATGGATATTATCAATTACTTTTGTATAATATCCTAATTGAAAAGTAAAAATACGTAATAGTATATTTCAATAAAATTGTTCTTCCCCTATAGACCTCTACTTCTCTCTTGTATGATCTTCTGACCTCCTTCCCTCCTCCCCCCCTCCTGAATCAGACAAATTCCCCCATCATCCAAAGCGCGGCCGGAAAAAATACACACATTTTGCTAAATGTTATTTTATGAAAAAAGAATACTGCTAAAAATTTCTAAGTAAAAAAAAATATCGTTTATTCGATACTGAGAAAAAAATATCGATAATATCGATATATCGTTTGAAAAAAATCATATATATTTTTTCGATACTATCTGAAAAACAAAAATATCAATATTAGGGGGATAGATTTAGGGGGGTCGTTGCGGCATCCAATAATATAATAAATAGAAATACATATGAAAATTAATATACAGTCATGAAACAAAAATAGTAACAAAATAACAATAAATAAAGTAAATTAAGAAGAAAAAAAAAAAAAAAAACATAAGAAATAAAACTTGTAAGAACCACTGCCCTATCGAGACTGTCCCAGTCAATCCCAACCAACCAAACATGCTCACATGCAAATCCACAAAGCATCCTAGGCCTGTCAAATTGCTTGTAACTAAAATCCCAACCCAATTTGGCTTAGCAAAATAATGATTATGATACCCTCAAACCATCCACATGCTTAATAACCCAAGTATGGCCACATCATGCAGTAGCTATACGTATCATAGATAACTACTATAATCTAAACAGCCAATTTGACTTCCTAAATATTCTATACTTATACCCAACTCCTATCAATTACTCACCAACCTTTCTTAAATTTCAATTGAGTCACACTCAACAACCTCCTGTGATGAATCCATCCAAAAATTTAACCTTATTTGCTAAATTATCTTCTTATTATCAAGATGCATGCTTCCTTCTTAATTTTCTTGTATGTTCCCTGGTCTCCGGTCCGTCTCTACTATCATAAAGAATTTATGGTATTGTTAACCCAAGGGTTGTCTACCCCTATTTTATAAGGTATAGGGAATATAACTCTATAAAAATAATAAAAAGAATTAGTGTATGGAAAATTGTCGCTCTCTTAGGAAAAAAAGTTACAGCCTCATCAAAGTTTTAAAAATCCCAATATTACTTTATAATATTGATCGACTTCCAGGTTAGTCTCATTTCAGTCCCTCTAAGTCAGGTTATGATAAGTTTGTTAGGTATACACAGAGAACAGCTGTGTAAATTAACAAATCTATCATAACTGAAACTAGATGGCCCTAAATACAAGCACCCACGCGCCACACTAATTTATTATAAAAAGTCTAGGGAAAAAGTTTTTTAACTTCAAGCTTAACTTTCCTAAAGAGACTGCCGATTTCGTTTTCAACTATCCTCATTATTATTTTTTTTGAGTATTATCCTTTGATTTTCAAAAAAATAATTTGTTTTTTTTTTTTATAACAAATCTATGGGTTTACAACTTTGAGAAGCTGTAACTTTTCCTAAGGAGAGGACGATTTTTCTTTTCACATCTTTATTAATTTATTTTTGAGTATAATCGGTATTTCATAAAAATCGTGGTGACAACCCTCTTAAACAATACGGGAATTCTATGTTAGCTTCATTAATGTTAAAAATTTGTAACTGTAATCCCTCTGATAATCCTTCTTACAGAAAACACCAATCTTCTTCATCCTCACATAGCTCTTACCCTAAGCAAACCCAGAAATCATCCTTGTTCTCTACGTTGCACTCTCTCTATCATATCTAAGTCTTCTTTTAAATATAGGGGCCCAAACTTTCACAATACTCTATTATGCCTAACATAGCTATATATAGTTTAACTTTAACTTCCTGCTCTTGTAAACTAACATTGCGATTTATTATGCCCAGCATCTTTATTAGCTTTATTCCTTGCTTCAAACACGATTGCTAACTTCCAAATTACGGGGGGCTTATCACACTAAATCTTTTTTCCTGGTCCACAACTTCAAACCACCCCCATTCATACAATAGTTAAAACTATTTAGTAACAAATGTAAGAACCTTCACTTTTTAACTATCAATTCATTTGCCACTTATTCCCACCAAGAATTACAAGATATTTTGGGAAATCTTATACACCCTCACACCTAACTTAGGGTGCACTTCGTATCTATCACAAAACTAAAACCTTGCATTATATCCTGCTAAATCATTTATATTGAGGGAAGGCAATAAGTGGCCCCACACTGGAACCTTTGACACCAACTCTCATTATTTCCCATGAATACTATTGCCATTTTACGTTGAAATCACACGGTTTTCTAATTCCACAACCACTCTTAAGCCAACTATGTAACCACGCCAACCTATACCAACATGGCAAATCATTCTATCAGCGCTTATTGAAACTTATCAAAAGCTTGGGCAATCTAAATATATAATACAACATGGATCCTCGTCAATTCACAGTAATGAATTCCATAAATTCTAAGTAAAGGTTGTCTTACATGACCTATGACTTTTCTGGAAACCCGTGCTGGGATCATACATACCTTGTTATCTTCTAAATATTTCTCTATATGACCTCTATATAAATATATACATACATATAATAAAGTTCAAACATATTTATGAATACATAGAAATATATAAACAAAAATGAATAAATAAACTAATAAAAAATGAATATACTAAAATAAATAAAAAATGGATGAAAATCATTATATTAATAATAAACAATAACTGTGGAATAATCAAAAAATAAACAAAAAAAAATAAATAAAGTAAACAAAGTAAAATAAAATAAAATAAAATAAAATGAAATTTAAGAAAAAAATAAAATAAAAGTTAAATAAAAAAATAAAATGTGTAAAAAATACTCAAAAATACTAAATACAGGCTATCAGCACAAATATATATAGATATAAACATATTTGAAAACTAGTAAAATACCTCGGCGGTACCAGGCCCGCCCTTTAGAGGGGTATTCGGTCCACTCTATAATAAAATAAAAAATAATAAAAATAAATAAAAAAATGTCGCTATTTCATTTTATAGGTCCAGCGATTACACAATGTTTTGATTTAGATCATTTTAATTCTAAAAGTTTATATTTAAAAATATTTTTTTATGAATAACTATTTTGGTACAAATTCCTCAATAGAAACTTCATTTTGAAAATTTTTTTTTTTAACTTCGGGTTATAAAATTAAAAATGTGGATTATATTTAATTATTTTTTCAGTGGATACATCTTTTCGGATACTGTTACTTAAAGCTGCAAAGTACATTTGATTCCAAGTCATATTTCAAAAAAACGGCATTAACTGTTCCGGATTCACTCCCGCGTAAAAATGAATTGAGGGTGCTCTGCAACAATTTCGGGTATTTTAAAC
>JABUQX010032312.1:0-37608 GCA_015478945.1 Trachelipus rathkii
ATTATAATAGGTAAATAGGTTGGACTGGTAAAATGTTATGAAGACTATGATATACTATATTGATGATTTTATAATAACTGCTTTTAAGGTATGTAAAACGTATTACTAATATAAATATTTTAATGTAAAATAAATAAATGAAAACATTAAATCAATAGATCAATTAAATCAATAGATCAATGGATAAACAGTGAGGTGATAGATATAAATAGGTATAGAGTTTAGATTAATATATAATATTAATTAATGAAATTAGTAAGTGTTTGATATTTTAATAACATTAGATTAATTTAAAATACTTAGTATTTAAATTGAGTAATTGATATATAAATTATACATGATATAAATTTTTAGTAAAAATATTTTGAATCATTTATAATCACATATATTAATACTCGAATAAATAATATATAAGTAAATCAAATAAGATCAAGTATATAGATTCATATATTATGTGAGTATTAAGGAGGATAGTATGGATATATTGGATGAGCTTAGATTTTATCACGATTTAACTTAATGCTTTAGGGTTTAATAGTAAAAAATCGATAATATTTGTAATAAGTTTATATAAAGTATAATAATAATAACATAAAAAGTTATAAAAATTTTTATTTATGAATTTTTTCTTCTATATAATTAAATATAATTATACATATATATTATTTTATTTATTTTTGAATATGGAACAGAAAAGCAAAAACTTATATATCATCTATAGAAGCCTCTCTATATTGACATATTATTACTATATTAAAATACTAATAAGATAATATATTAATATTAAATATTTTACATATATATAATATAGTAACTATAAATCACCTATATATATTATATATAATATCATATAAATAGTATATTTTAAACATAAATAATGTTCCTTTTTATAATTAAGTGTCTTGTATGAAAAGTGAGGAGGGTCAGGGAGCGAGTTCCAACCTCCCGGTTATATGCGTGATATTTAAGTCTGTGACCTCTATTTCTTATACTGCGTCTTATAGTTCTTAAGAGTTATCAGTTTATCGATTAATAGATCAAAAATAAATAATATAATAGTAATACATATAATAATCAGTTATCATCGAAAAGAAACCTGCAGCAATAATGGAAAATGAGGAGACCATATAGTCGTGAGTCGAGTACAAATAAATCGATTTTATTTGAGGTCAAAGATGAGACCTCCAGGGTGTATCCATAAAAACAAGTATAATTGAAATAATTTTAGACCCATAGGGATTTAAAGTGTTAAGGTTTCTCCCAAGTTTCACCAGATGATAGACAAAATTGGGTCTAAACCTCTATTATATTAGGGCATAAAAATTTGTATGGATGTATAAAGTTTTAAAAGATAAGAGGAATTGCGAGCTTGTTAATCGTATGATCGTGGTTTAATGCTAGACAGAGTTTAGTGTCTATACTCTTCAGCTAATCTTGTATTTAATCTGCATTCTAGCTACCCGGATGCGCGATACGCTTACTTAGAACATCCCTAAAGCTCTATTCGATATAGGATGTCTCTTTCCTCATAATAGCCATGGTTCGCATCGAGGAGTAAGACTATCTATGCTTCCTATGCTAGGTTTAGACGCAATTACCAGAAAAAATTTATGCCTTCGAGCACAGAGTGTGCTCTTTAGATATCGTGCGTACCGAGGGTGAGAACAAACAGTTTTCATGTACGTTCTATTCCGAGCTAAATAACTCTCTTGAATCAATTTTTTTATCATTAAGAAACTAGAAAAGTTTGACGCAGGGATTATAACTAACTCCGTTTGAGTCTGATATTGCACATAGCCGGCATGATCATGGATCCATGCTAAAGGGTGAGGAAAGTGCGCTAAACCTGTGTTGTTCTTCCTACTCAGAATCAAACACTATTATCTTGTTTCATACATCTTAGGCAACTTTCTGTTATATCGCATGAGTAACTTATCCATGCCTTCTATTGAGTCACGATCTTGAAGAGTTGTGTAGTTGGGCTGTGAATGTCTCTCTTAGCTCAATATCTGAAAAAAGTGTTTATATATATTTAACGGTCCCCCGAAAGCTCTTCACGGTATTGTCCTCCTCGCTCAAAGCTATTACTTAGACGTACACTATAAATTAACTGATTATGACAATACTAGCTACAACTTTCCATCAACACTGTTGCCACAATGCGTTTTCTTTTCATCAGCCTCACCAATGTCCAATCTATTGCGAAAAAGGAAGCCACTGTCACTAGACTAATCGCGTGTCATCAACTATCGTGCTACATGTAGCTGCCTTCATACTTGTTTTCTATTTAAGGAATGCTTTTGTATAAACTGACACACTTTACGTGCTCAACTTTCATGATATTCGCACTTTCTCTTGTAATATTCTCATTCTTGTGAGAATCATTCCCGATCGCCCTCTCAGTTACGTGCTCTACGTTGCGAAACACCGAGTCTATCACTTGAGCGATACATACTTCTGATCCTCAGGCGTAAACCACTGATTATCAAATGGTGTTTTTGCTCCATCTTAGGAACCACACTGGAAGACTTGAAGTTGGTGTGCTTGACCATAATCCAGAGGGCATTTGAGCGCGAGTATGGCTACAGCGTCACTTGCCTTCTCCCAAGTTCCCCTACTTCTCTTTGCTTATTTATTCTAAGCTTCTCATCTTCAAATATGCGTGCTTCATTATCTTGTTGTCTTGTTTTGTGATGATGGCGACTTAATCTTTATTTCTTTACATGATCAAATAGTGGTGTTCGCTCATGGGTTCTGTGTCTTATCTCTCATACTTGATTCTAATCCCTACTTTTCATTATGTAAGATCTTCTCACACTTGCACCTCTAACCTGCCTATCACACAGGTAATACTCGTTAATTCCAATGATTCGATTAAATACTCTTATATCAATTCATTTACTCGTATCCAAAATTCTACTCACCTCTTTTAACTTCTATTGCCTCTTCGATACCTTAATCTTTCTCAGTATATTTATTCTCGCTGATGGATCAGAATAATATTTGTGGCAATTCACACTTCTTCTAATAAACCCAACTTTACAAATCTCCTTCTCCAAAAATACCTCTAACTTTTCCTATCCATCTTATCGATACGTGATATGGTTTCTGTTTCGAGTCTCTCTGATTGAACAAATATAAATATACTCTTGCACTTAACATGAAACAAAAAAAATGTTATTTAAACCTTAACATCACAAATATATATATTAAAAAACGTAGATCCGTTAAATATAAAAAAACTGGAATTTGTTTAGAATGAGACTTTTACCTTACACTTTTTCTCAGTTGCTCCAGCTAATACAAGGGTCTAATCAGCCACTGTATGGAGTACTACTCTCATACCTGTGGGGGGCGGGGGCGGGGCTCTAGTTTTTCACCCGCTTTTTTGGACAGGGTCGAGTCAAGGCAAAAAAGGCTTATAAACTGTGTTCTGTACTTTTCCAGTTCACTTGACCCCTCTATCCTTGCGAGGCGATGATGTTGTTTTTTTATCTCTATCCTATAGGTATACTGCAGCGATAGCAGAGCGGCAAGTGCTCGAGGAGAAACTTATTACTGGCAGTAACCCCACCACCTTTTACGGTAGACGCCTTCGTAGCACAAAGGGTGCTATATCTGCGCACGAGTATAGTATTGTGTTGACATTGGTACTCCAGGCTAGTTTGCTATGGTGCTTCCTTCTTTTATTCCAGCCATATCTTTTCTGTGGAATTCTCTTCCATCTTTTGTTATTTTTCCTACTGAATTTAATTTCCTCACTTTAAAACCTGGCGACTGTGCTCATATGCGTAATTCTACAGATGGTGAACTTTTGAGGAGTATAACACCCCTCCTTTTGAATAGGGTAATGCCGTGAGTGGTGGTGACAACTGTAAAAAAAATAAATCCTTTAATGGGCAGATATGTGGCAAATGAACTGAATTCCCTACTCACCTCACCCATCATAAAACATCATTCAGAATATCCCAGAAAACCGCACTCCTTCTCTTAAACATTACCCTCAGATGGATCATAATGCACAACAACCACATATATTTTGACCTTTTCAAACAGAATTTAACCTTTTAAGGACTTGTAGTACTCACACACTCACAATAAAATCTTAACAATAGCTCTCTACCTAACAAAATTCACGTCCATTCAGCCAGATTGCAAATCCCTTGCTTCCCCCTCTCATATTACTTTCCACAGCAATAACAAGAAGCCAAACACATTTCACACCCACCGACCCACTCATTTTCAGCAGTTTCCTTTCATCCTTTTGAGTTTCCAGTCACAGTGTGCGAGCAAATCAAAATTTGCGCCTTTCTAACTCACCATCCATCACCTCTCTCCATCATTTACTCCTCTAACATTTCATATACTATACAGAATACTCAAATTCCATACATTTTCGCCGAAGGATAGAAGGGCGCTTACTGACGATCAACGACCTCTCCGAGGCAATGCAATATAGCATTCTCTGCCGGCAAAAGATAAGTGGTAAGTAGGAACAGCCAACCTGAACTACATCGTCCTAAGTAATCCTTCTAAGACAACGCCAGGACATACAATTGGAACACTTTCTTTTTTTTCTCCCTTCTATTTAGGATATAAGGGATATGGATGTCTGTAAGATGTTGTCTAGCAGATGTGGTGGATAATATATATATATATTAATTATAATATATATATATTACTCCTATACATTATTATTATTATATAGTATATTATACTATTTACCCATTATAAGAATACCCCGTTTATCTTTACTGAATAATATATAGTATAATAATATATATTTATATACCCAGTATATATATATATTATAATAGTATATAATATATTATAATATAAAATTTTCCGCTATTACTAGGATCTGAATTACTCAAGTCAGCAGCAAGATGAAGCTGAATCCTGGTTGAAGCTATACACCATGAATATTTCGCACCTTTCATGGCATTTGCTATTAAAGATAACAATTTTTGGAGATAATTGGTTTAAAACTACACAACTCATATCTCGAGATAACTACAATGATACAGGGAAGGACTCATAATTGTAATGGAATCTGGTAACATTATTAGTGCGAAAATGTACAAAAAAAAAATTTTATATATATATAATAGTATATATAATAAATATAGTATAATGGTAATATATAGTAATATGTTGGATTGTACAGGAACCAGAATTTTTGGTTCCGGCCTGAACCCGGAACTTTCCGGAACCTGGAAAAGTTCCGACCGGAACCGGAACATTTTTGACTTCCGCTACACCTTACATATTTTACTTAAAACTATTCTGATTAACAAGAAGTGTAGTCTCTCTAGAAGTATCATGGCATCTTGAACATAATCCATACTGTGAGCTCTTAGTTTTTTCTGTAAGCCAAAATTTGGATAAGCGGATCAATAAATGTTATTAAGTAAAATAATATATTCTATATAAAGTTCTACGGGTCCTTCAAAGTTTTTAAACACAAGCTTTTTTTCAGAAAAGCATTTTTTTTAAAAAGCTTTTCTCAGAAGCGGGTAATGTGTTTGAGGATAAGAGACTCACGTTTAACTCCACAACATGGAAAGCAACTTATTTTCCTTACTTGGTGAATTTACATATTTCAAAATAATTCATTTTTTAAATTAAGATAATTAACAAATATTTGTTTTATAAAAATTTTTTTAAAAATTTTTGCCTTTTAAAATTTAGTTAATATTTTGTTTTGTAGTAATTTCTACTTTAAAGTTAAAATTCTTTTAATAAATAATAAAATAATAATAATATAATAATAATAATAATAATAAAACTGAGTAAACATGAATTTCTTGGACGGGGTTTCACATTGATAATTGATATATTTGATGTTTTGATTCCAAAATGTAATCAGTTTTTGCATATCACATCGCATTTGTGAGATTATTGTGTGTAACACAGATTTTGTAAAATTTTATGATTTTTACCCTTTTTCAAGAGGGTCTGTCACAATATCGGGATATATATATATATCATTAAAAAATTTATTAAATTAATATAAATATATAGTATAATCATATATATTATATATATATATATATTAAATATAAATAAATATATATATATATAATATATAATATACATATAATTATATACGGTATACATCGGGTTAGCAAAAAACCTACTTTTTTAAAAAAGCCCAGTGGGCCCGGGGTTTGTTCTGGCACAATCTAAAACCCTGAAAAAGACCAATTTATAGAAAATTTGGGGTTTTTTTTCATTTTTCTTCCTTTATTTTATTCATAGTCATAACTGGCCAATTTCATAATTAATTTAATTGTTTTCAACTTTGTTTATTTTATTATAAGTTTGATTATAACAGTAATCATAGTAGACTCTTTGATCCAGAAGAAAACTAGGTAAATGAAATGGACTGAATATTTTGGAGATGTCTGAAAGTCTAAGACACCAGCAAAGTAAAATGTATATATTACAGTTTAGTTATTAGCATAAAATGAATAATAATAAAAAGTGCATCGGAAAAAATCTTGTAAGCGCTTGTCATATTCTGGCAAATCTAGGAATACAAAGTGCTAATACATACCGTTGAAAGTATGAGATCTTACAGGAAATGTAGAAGGAAAGGGATCCTCTAATTTTCGATGGCTGCAAGACATTCAACAATGAAAACATGGTTATTCTGTATTGACAGATCAAAAGACTCAAAAAGAATTTGTCTAAATAATACCATTAAAATACAACGCACAAATAAAAATTTCTTGACCCAAAAAATATAGTTCTGTTTTATTTTTGCTAACAACGTTCTCATTTTTAAGTGTTGATTTTTAAGTACTTTGTTGAAATGATACAAACCTTAAGACTTGGTTTACTCCTCACATCTCGAAGAAATCTAGCAGGTCCACTTTTGGACACGGCTCATAATATATTATATATTAGTATATATATTATATTATATATATATAATCATATATATTATATATGGATATAATATATATATATATATATTATATATAATATATTATATGAGAATCTATATATATATATATTCTTTCAAAAATGAATTAAAAATTGACGCTTTATAATACTTCACAAAAAGTCTAGAGTAATAACTTCTAATTATTTTTGTTTTCTGTTTTCTCAAATTTTTTCATACAAATGCAAGTGTGAAAATAAAATTGAAAAAACTCACAACGGTTCGGGCAAAATAGTGAGGTCTTTTTCCACACAGGGAATTTTTTTGAAAAAATATTTGAAATATAATATAATATTAATTAAATAGAAACATTCTGGCTACGTATGTATATATATAAATATATTATATATATATATAGTAAACTATATATATAATATATACTATATATAATTATAACAATTAATATAATATATAATATTATAGATATAATATTATATCATAATAATATTTTCTTACAACAAATGAATTAAAATGAGTTTATAGAAACATTTCACTAAAGTAAAAGAGTAATAATGATTTTAATGTAATTTTCATTTTGTGTTTCATTATTTTATAATGCAAATTTAATATAAAAAAAATTTGAAAAAACCCAAGTGGGCAAAAATAGCGGGTTTTTCAAGTGGGCTTTTTTGAAAAAAGCCTCAGAGTGGGTTTTTTCGGTCGGGTCCCACTCCAAGCCAACCCCTAGGTGTATATATATATATAGGTAGTATATATATAAGTTAGTTTCAGTATATTATATATATAGGTATTATATAATTAGTATAATGTATATAGTTATATTTATATTACTTTAGGAGTTAGATAATATATATATATAATATATAAATATATATTATAATAATATATTATATAGTATTAATAATAGTACTAGTAATATGAAATATATTAGGATACTATGAAATGGGAGAAACATCACAAATGATTGACAGAAACAATGTCAACATATAAATACATACTATGAATAAAAGTGGTAAAATGGAACCACCCTAAAAATTTTTTGAAAAAACAAAAAATTGGTTTGTTATAATATAAAAGTGAAATTGTGGGTTTTTATGTTAAATTGTAAACCATAAGCGTGACGATGGTAGTAACTTTCTCGTGTTTCGCAGGTACGGCTCAAGGCTGGCTGTGCATAGTGCGTCCGCGTGTGAATATCGCCTCATGCAAAGCGCGGCACAATGACTCGGCGGCTTTCCATTATGATATCGCCTTGCCCCTTGTAAACCGGCGACTTTCATGGAACTTTAGATCTTCATGGAGCGTTCATCCCTGGCTCATTACTAACATAGCTGCACTAGGTTCCGGAAATTTGCTCTCTTAGTGAGAATGTAAGTAGTTTGCAACTTTATACTCAATCTTTATCATCCGAGAATGAAAACTGACTGTCCCAGGCAATTACGTCTCGTACAACTGTTATTTGTTATCTTGGGCCTTTTGCGCTCCGCCTATATGTTACCCCGATACGCAGCTCAGGCAAGAATTCTGGGAGCTACCAGTCCGAGATAGCTATTGGAAAAAGCATTTCCAACGCTCTCGCCTTAAGCAGCCAGTCATTTGTTGTGAAGCAAAGGCAGCATCACGAGTGTCCAGTATTTGTGGCCCATCAAACAAGGTACTCGCCAGTTTTTTCTTCTCTAGAAGGTCACTCAGAGTGCATGTAAACATTGAGGCATATTATTAAACGGAAGCATTACACACAATACATGGATCTAAGGGCCACTTACAACAATTGTTCAGATCAAACCAAGATTTAAAATGTGGTAGTTAAGTAAGATGATGATATTCTCTCATGTAAAGGTAGTATATCACGGTACGATGTTCTGTCACCCTGAGGCGTAAGGTTTACCCACTCAGAAGTGAATCCCCTTCGGGGATCACTTCTTCGACGGTAATAATATAATAATAATGTGTTTGTGATATGCGCACGCGCGCTCAGTCTGTGTCTGTCAGTCAAACAGACCTTCGGTCTGTTTGACCTCCAAATGGTCGATCGCCCAAACGCTCGTTAGGCCAACGCACCCACGCAGATCAAGCAACAAAGGCGTAACGCTATAATCGGTGTCCCACCCTCGGAGGGGTGACCACCACCTCTATATACATCCTCAGACTGGAAAATTAATTACACGGATTAGTCCTTATCCCATACATAGACTATTATTCCAAGTTTCAGACCTATAACTCTATTCCTTCATAATCGAAAAGGGCTGCCCACAGCCCGTACTTTGGCCTCAGACTCGGTCCTTACTCGAAAAGAATACTTTTACTATATAGTTATACCTGAATAATAAAGTATATTATATTATAATATATATATTAATATATATTATAATACAAAATCATGATATATATACAATACAAAGAACTTCAATAAGATACCAGGAGACTTCAAATCTCTTCTTTAGCTTATCTTTCTCCCCTATACCGGATGATATCCTATTTCAAATCTTTATATTTTCCGTGGTACCTTATATTATCCTTACCTTTAATATTTAAGGTAAATAGTATATATATATAAATCTAGTGCCTATATATATTATATATATCCCTATATACCCCGGGTCTTCATCCATTCCTACCCGCTAATATATCCTCCTGGTCCTGATTATATTACCATATTATCCTACCTATACCGCCAGTCGTCATAAGTTGATATCGTATATATACGATACTAAATAAGAATAAATATACACGGACTAATACTCTAGTATACTAATATTACTATACTAGTATCTAGTATAAACAACTACAAGAAATACATATATACATAAATAATTATAATAATTATAATATGTACCGGATATATGTATATATATATATTTTATATATTATTATCTTATAGTTATATATATATATAAATTCTAATACTCAAATAAAAATATATATTATAATATATACTACTTATATATAATATATTATAATATATATCTTGTAATCTCAAGCAATTGTCTCTACCTCACCTATATAAATATATATTCAGTTAAATTCGTATAGTATATAGAGTATATAATTTTATACACCACATAACTCTACTAATTATTATATTGTTAAATGAATTATTAAATTAATCTATAAAACATTATAGTATATATATATATATAATATAATATATACTATCCTTAATAATATATATTCTTACATCTAAATAATAATTATCCCCTATATATTACATAGGTTCTTATATACTGTACTACTATTTACTCTCACCGCAACCCGGTATATCTAATTTCCTCTGGTCTTCTGGCAATCATCAGCTTCAAGTAATAAGCGTATATATATGAGCGTATATCATATATATATATTATATCTATAGCTATAAATTAATAATACTAAATATTTTATAATAATTAGAATATATTATAATTATATTTATTATTAATATATTATAATTTATATTTAATTTCTTTTACCTCATATTTATTATTATTTATTAATTGATTATTATGGGGATATTAATCTGCTGTCTACTCTCTCCCGGTATATATTCATACTATATGTACTATATAGTATATTATATATATACCTTTATTATATAATCTAGTTATATATATTATATACCATTACTATAGACATTACAATCTACTATATATACATATATACTGATATAAATATATATTATACATCATTATATATATATAATATACTCAATAACCACTATTATTTATATATATATATATATACTGTATACTAATAACATATAAGGACCGGTATATTATAATACCTGTATTATAATAGTACTATACAAATTATAGTTTGCTATACAATATATACTATACTACCAGTTATAAAATATATATATACAAGTATATAAAGTGATATATATATAATATAGTATTACTATGGATGTAGATATAATTATATTATCTAGAATAAAAAAATATACTCTCCCCTTTCTCACAGATAATTTCCAACAATCTGCGTTCCGGGATTGAAACCTGGGCCCTAGCAGATGAATCAGAATCGCGTATGTGTTTGAACCACACCGCCACGATTGACTTTAAAAGAGAGCGCGAGAAATGTTCCTCTTGTAGTAAACGCAATCTCCATAACCAATTCACTTCATTATTCCTGTTGATCTCACACAAACAGGAACACACGGCGCGCCTCTTCCCGTCCACACCTCGAGGCGAAGGGTCAAACAGAGCAACCGCACAGAGTGACATACTTATTTATTAAAATCGGGGAATATTATGTAATTGATCAAGAATAAAACTGCTCATTGGGATACCAGCTCTAACTTCCTTCTGCATTTCTCTGTCTCATACAACTCCGCAGTGTGATAGGTATTCTGTGTCAATAAAAAATAACCCCTTAAGTAATTTCCCTCTGCTGGGATTGAACCTGGGCCCTAGCAGATGAGCGCGTATGTGTATGAGAGAGAGAGAGAGAGAGAGAGAGAGAGAGAGAGAGAGAGAGAGAGAGAGAGAGAGAGAGAGAGAAGATAAGAGAGAGAGAGAGCCACGCAGAGATGGGGAGAGAGAAGAGAGTAGTCAGGAAGCACGAGTAAGGTAGACAGTATGACCGCAGATGTCGTCCGACTGTCCTTAAATTACAAAGGTGTAAGAGTTGCTTATTAACCTATGGAGAAGGACTACTATCTGGGCACCTGCCTTTCAAGATGAAAGGGAAGTAATTATACCTGTTTCAGGTGAATGCTCCGCAGCAGGGTCACCCAATGGAGGATAAAAGAGGGTTTATGGAAATGATGGAAGGAAGGGAAGTGGATGGAGGTTGGAAGAAGAGAAAATTAGATATTTTTGTTGATGGGAGACTTTAATGCAAGAGTAGTGAGTGGAGCAGGATGAGAAATAGTGAGACGATGTTATGGAACCATAGAAATGTCGCGCGAGAGTGCGCATATTTGGGTCGTATCGGAGAGGAAAGTCAGGACACCGTAAGAAGGAAACTGCCCCTTGTATAGATTGCTCAGCCCTATGAGAAACCGAGATTTGAACTCCATCATGAACAGTTTTTATTCGCTCTTCCCAAGAACCTGTCCACTCTCACACACGGTTTACATACAGGTTACAGATGGAATTATACACATCACAATGAAATTCCTAACATGTTTGTATTCACTCAAGAAATCGTGATCATGTGATTATTCATCACACTAGACATGTATTCGATCAAGGTACAGATGGAATAACACAACAGACAAATTTGACCAGAAATCGATCATGGATTATATCATTACATCAGATAGGAGAATAGTACAAAATGTAAACGTATTACCGGGAGTGTCTATGGTCTGCGATCACAGATTGTTGGTAGCAGATTTATGAATGATGGCGGAGAGGCTACAAGTGGGGGAGAAGAGTAGCGTGATTAAAATGGAGGTACTGAATGAGCAGGGAAAAAGGCATGAATATGAAGAAAGATTGAATGTAAACATGGAACAGATGATGCATGCGGAGATAGTAGTAGCAAATGTATTGATGAAAGCAGCAGAGGATAAACTCTCGGAAGAAGAATGGAATGTGGGAAGAAAACAGAGAAAAAACATATGCGATCTGGTTGGTTTACAAAGACATCCAGACACATAGTAGAGAGAGTGAAGGAGAAGACAGTGAAGAATAGAGCTTTACCTAAGCAGCTATATCTTCACTCTCAGTAAGTGGGTGGCCAGCAGAAAACACGTGCGCGAGCTGTTGAAAGAGAAGAGTAAAGAGAGGGGTGGCAGTAAGAAATTTGTAGCGGAGGAGATGAGGAGAGAACGCCGAGCCTGGGGGAGGAAGGAAGAAAATTCCGTTAGCAATTACTTTATCGGAGAATCAAAGGAAAAAAGTAGCAGGCATCAAAGGACAATTAAAAATAGAACAGGGAAGGTGTTACCTAAGATCCAGAATAGTAATAAATTAAGGGAAATGGACAGAACTATTTTTGGAGAAACTTCTGGGTGAGGAGGGTCAGGAGACGGAGCAGAGGGACTGAGAAGTTGGAGACCAAGGGAGGGAAAGCAGGGAGGTAATTACCAATTAAGAACTGGAAGGAAAAGCACTTGAGGAAAACGCAGCAATGGATCGGCCCCGGTGAGAGGATGCGAAATTGCCCATGAATTTTACATAAAAGAGGGGGAGAGGGAGAGTGAAGGAAAGTCGTCGTTTAGTTTATCAACAAGTGCTGAAGAGAAAGTGAGGTTCCAGAAGGATGGTTAAAAGGAAAAAAAAAACTATTTTTTACCAAAATAAAAAAGTCCCATATTATAAGAGAGAGGACGTGGACGGGAAATTGTAAAAATTTACAGATATATATTATTGTATTGGAACCATCTGGAGGAAAAAGTATACGAAAAGATACTTGAAAGAGAAGAGCAGGTTATAGAATCACAGGGTGTGAATAGTAGAAGCAACCACAGATCTTATTTTTACTCACCCTGAGAATGATTAAATGAAAAAGACAATATAGATGAAAACTGCAAAATAGATGACAACGACTTAATACATTTATAGATCTTGGGGAAGGGGCCATTCGATTCGGTGCCTAGGAAAAATTGTTCGGAGAGTTTTTGGAAGATAGAGATTACCGGAGTGGGGTGGGGTCACTTAAGAAGAAAAGGCTTTGGGATAAGTATCGAACAAAAATACAAACTGTAATGTACAAAAGTTACTGATATAGAAAACGACGAAATGGATTTGAGGTGGAGACCTAGCTTTGGGCGTATAAAGCAGGAAGATATATTAGTCCAATTTCATGTTAATGTGGCATATTTTGGAAATGTTTTGTTGTCAATAAGGGCACGATATCGCCGTGGCGAGGAAGGTGAGCAGGATTGGAAACTGTAGATCCGTGAATCTGGCATATCAATATGCAGAGAATAATGACCTGTTGCCGTACGGGAAGTGAAGGACGGAGGGAGAGAAAGGCTGAGGAGGGTGTGGTTAGCTTTTGTTAACAAACAGAGAGAAGCGGACCTCGTGCAGCGTGTACATGGATAAAACAGAAAAAAGAAATTATGTAGTAAGTAGAGAGGAGGGGAGAGTGTTGGAAGTGGGTTATTTTCGGTACTGAGAACCGTGAGTAAATACAAGGTAATTTGGGGAGATGTTGGTAGAGAAAGGGAAGTGGCTTTGGAGATTGCGAGCATGAAAATTGATAAAATTTACGAAGCAGAGAACAGTAAAGCTTTGTATCCATTCATTTAGGATAATTGAGATTGGAGGAGGTGAAGAGGATAATTTTCGAGAGCATTTTAACACCGGTCCTTCTGTATGGAGAGGAAACAGGAGGTTATTACGACAGAGAGGTGAGTTAGAGTGCAAATACTCCGAAATTAAAATGTTATTAGGAGCGATGAACCAGAAGTAATACCAGGGTTTAGACGCTTGAAGAAACGAGAGAGGAGAAAGTTTTATAGAGAGGTATAGGGAGTTGATAACCTATTTAATTAACAAAGTAGATGCACTGGAGGCTGAGATGGTGGGGACGTGTGTAAGAGAATGGAGGATGGAGAGAAAGGGTGGCCAGGGAAGGTAAGAATGGGGAGACTCGGAGGGGAGGCAGATCGAAGGGTGCGGAATGAACCACGAAACAGGAGATAGGAAGGACCTCCGTATGAAAGAATTCGGTTGAGAAAACCAATACAGAGATGCCATTATTGATTCAGCACTGATTGAAGAGACGTGTAGAAGAGGGGGAAAAGAAAAAACAAAGAAGATGGTTGGCCGTGCTGACAGGGCCTCATGAGCCTTTGATTGGAGCGGATGTAAGATTAATAATTATTATATTATTATATATAATATATAATATATATATATATATATATATAATATATATAAAGATATATATTATATATATATTATATTATAATATATAGAGAGAGAGAGAGAGAAGAAGAGGAGAATTGAGAGATGAGAGAGAGGGAGAGAGAGGAGGAAAGAGAGAGAGAGAGAGAGACGAATTTTTAAAATATAAGTCAACTATTTTATTTAATTTTTTCACTTGTCTTTTAATATCTACTTTAAATTTAGTAGTATATAGTATATATATATATATATATAATATATATATATAATATATTATATTAATAGTATATATATATAATATATATATAATATATATATAATTATAATTATATATATATATATATATATATATATATATATATATATATATATATTAATATATATATATATATATATCATATATATATATATATTAGAGAGAGAGAGAGGAGAGAGAGAGAGACGGAGAAATTTTTAAAATAAGAGAATTTTAAATAAATATAGTCATAATTATTTTTATTTAATTTTTTCACTTGTCCTTTAATATCTACTTTAAAGTAGTTTAAACGCTGCATCTGATGTCCCTGTTGATATGTATAAACAACTGCAAGAAAAACGCATAAAAACTAATTTAATTTATCTAAACATTAACAAGAGTAGAACAACTCACTAGGGTTGCTAACTATTGAATTCTACAACCAATTCTTTAATACTTGGAGTTGTACTAGGACAGTCTCAATTGCTCATGAGTGGCTTCTTACTGTCTCTTATTCTAATATATTATAAGTATATTCGTTAGTAGTGATATATATATTCATAAGGCAATTTGATGTTACAATCTAATTATTCTAATATCTTATTATTATCAACTATATATATATATATACTATATATATATATATATATATATATCAGCGGGCTATACATAGGGTAGGTAGGGTAGGTAGATCCTACCCAATTCTCTTGAAGTATTTTTATGATATAATATAAATGTAAACTTAATTAAAGTTAATTAAAATTGTTTATTTATTGAGAGTTCAAGATATCAGCATAATATCTTGTAATAAAAAAAAAAAAAAACCAAGTATACTGCTTAAGTTAATGACGTTATAGTGTTAATAATTACTTAATTCTGAAATTTTTCGCTCTCTCTTATCCCTAATTTGTCCGCTAAAGAGTTGTAATTTCTCTTTGTTATCGGCGTACGTAAAAATGTAGAGATATATTATATATATAAGATATATATATAATTTATGGTGTTCATACAGTCGACAGATACAGCTATATCTCACCTCAGTTTATATCAGTTATATTAGATACGAAAGAAGAAACATCGTGAGTTAGATCGAGTCTCTTTAAATTTTGAAATTATAATAAAATACCTATATAATTGGAATTTATTAGATTAAACTACCGCTTTTACAAGAGATGATTCATGATGGATAAACATAAATAGGTTGACTAACTAATTATATTCACTATATAACTTAATTGAAGATATGCTCATTAATAGCTGTTAGTTTTTAATAGTGTCTATTATTACTATTAATTTTTATATAACTTTTTTTCTGTTTTATTAGCTCGTATTAATTATTTATTATTTATTACACACTTAACTATATTATATATTAAAAATTATTTATTAAATATTAGTTACGTTTATTATTATTTATAATATAACTTTATTTTAAGTACTTTTTTATTTTATTTTTAATTAGTTTTTATCATTTCATTGTTCATAGTCTTGGTTAAACTTATTATAATAGTTTTTATTTTTGATTTAACAGATATACGTTTATCAGTTAATAAGCGTTCTCTTAGTAACGGGTAATATTATTATATATATTATTAAAGTTTTGTGAATAGCTGTAGACTAGTAGTTTGATATTAGTATTGAGTGTGTGTTGTACGATAAGTTATTATATTTTTTTATTAAACTTTTATATATATGAGTTTTATTAAATCCTAATACTTCATCTTGACATTATATTATATTTACCATATATATTATATATATATATATATATATTAGTACGCACAAGTTTTTCTCCTTTTCACGTAGAATTAAACAATGATTGGGCATAACATTGGATGTTCTAGTGGTCTATCTGGTAAATTCCATAGGCTTTTTCCGCTTACTTCAATAAAATATTTCTTTCCTGCACCACTAAGGTTATATTTATCATTATATATTTCAAATATTTTAACTATTAGGAATAAAAATCGAAAAGAAATCTTAGTATTTTTTTTAATTAGGGAATAATCGTAAATCAGATTATACACAAAAACTTAATTTAAATAACTTTTAAGATACAAAAAGTCTTTTTAATGAAAAATATCAGATATAATGCAATGTTCAGTAGAAGATTTCTCTCTCTCTTGTTATTATTATTATTATTTGTTAATTATAAGGTATAGAAACAAAAATAAGTTTTGAATCAACTAATGCCGTTATATAGATGTGATCTGTTTTAATTAGAGTATTATTGAACTATGTATTTATATTTTTATTTTTTAATTTATTATATATAAATTCATTATCTTATTAATTATTATTAATTAATCTTCACAAATATCATAGTAGGGACATACATTAAGAAAAAGTTTCTATGAAATCAAGAAAATAAGAAATTAATAGGAAGTATTGGTATTATTTTAGTTATACATATTGTAAATTTGGCTGAACCTGTTTATTCAGTTGACTTGAGATAAACATTAAGAAGATGATTTAAGTATAGTGAATAATGGGATAATTCGGCAGGTACTAGATGATATAATTGACAATTTGTATGCTCATATTGACTTTTATGCCAATTTAACAGTAATAATAATAAATAATTTATATATCGATTAATAATAATAATAGAATAATCAATATAATGAATGCTAAATATTAAAATTTTATAATGAATATTAAAAATACATATATAATGAATAAATTATATAGTGGAATATATTAATTACATTTTTTTAAATGATCAATAATATAAATAATAATAATTCATAATAATTAAATAATAATATAGGTATGTATAGTTATATATATATATTATAGCTAATACTTCTCGACATTAAACTCACCTATACTCTAGCCTGGGTATATATTATAAATACATTTTATTTAACTGTTTTATGATACCTACCAGCTAAGCTTAGAGGAATTCTACTTTTTTTATTATCAATTAGATAGTATTAACTTAATATCTCCAGTCTATTTTATATTAATTATTATATTATACATATTATATTTCCTAGTAAATTTTTCAAGAACTAAATATGGTTGGATATAGTTCTAGGCGACCTAATATCATTATTTTATTATAATAAACAATATATTAATATATTACACTATATTTATATTAATTTGTAATATTTCACTGTAACACATCTTAGGGAGAATTCTTTGATTATCTCATTCTAAATTCTAGCGAGTAGTTCTAATTTAAATTATTATACTAGCTTTAAAAATAATTAGAATCTTTCTCTCCACCCTAACTGACTATCTATTATCTATTTATTTAGCTGTTTTTTACTTTTAGTGCTACTATATTGCTGTCCTACTTTCAATCAGAGTTATAGACATTTTGAATTTATATTCTAATACCTCTAGTTGAGTATATTATGAATAAATATCGTTGACTACTGTATTGTTTATTATATGAATTAGTTATATTAGTATTAGATATTATATTTACTTAAATCATCAACTTATGAATACTGTATAATATGATTAACTTAGTATAATATAATATATATAATAGTATATACACTTTAGATATAAGTCTTTCTAAATGTACTAAGCCTTGGTTACACTTTATTTAACAAAGTTATGCTATTATGAGATCTGTACTCTATTTTAGTTATTATAACCGTACTACGGCAATGTATAATCTTCAGTCGCCAGTTTGGAATTTATCAAAACGAAAACAACCACATATATGTATATCTATTGATATATATATTAGTATATATATATAATATCATATTAAGGAATATGATTAGTATCAAAATCAGTATTTGGATCTAAATTATTTTCTAAAAATTTTCAAAGTTAAAAAATTATTTCCAATTCATACTTAAGTTACATTAGTTTTTAAATAATTTTTTGCAAATTTCTGTAAGGACAAATAAATCGCATTTGAATATTATGTAACCTTATAAATGTAACATTTAACAACACTTATATAACACAAACACATTTAAAAATCAGTAGTTTTTTTTCTCTCCAACATCATTTTTTGCAGAAAGACCCTACTAATGGAATGCTTCCGGTCTTCTCATGGTTTCTATTTCTGGTATACAGATGAAGACGTTTAAGCTTTGAGCAGCAACTTAATTTCTGGTTATACTAAGTAAAAGTGGTTGAATATCATCTAATACTATGAAGTCTGGAGGATGCGTGGGGGAAGGGTCTCTCTTCTAATTACCGTAACAAATCAGTGCTATGTCTATTGAAAATATTTCTTATTTATTTATGGGTGGGTTTTTTGTGTCAATACGTGAGGGAGAATAACGTCGCAAGTAGAATTTCACTGTTAATTACAAATAATGCAAGCCACGCTGTCATTATTTACCTTTTTTAATAAGGTATGTGTTTTTACAGGTAATGTACTATATGGAGTTTTAGGAATTCGGATATGCATAAGCCGCGGTATTCTTATTGTTTATAGGAGAACTCCCATAATCCAGAATTTTTTCATACCATTATCGCCAATTGCTCAAATAATCTCTGCACACATATATGTGATACACAGCAGTAAGTGTAACCCAAATGACCCACAATTCAATAGTTGGTCTTTATATTCAACGGGCCACATAAGTATTTTTTGTTTACACTTGATAAGACCACAAGTGGGGATTTAAAAGGAAAGAAGGGTAAAACTATGTTTTTATTATGTTATTTATATGTAGTGTAGATAGTTTTAATTATTTCTGGATGAACTTGCCTTCTCATTTTTGGAGCTCATTCGTAATAGAAAATATGATTGTGGATATAGAAGGAATTTCATAATTCAATTCCTTCCTACATCCCACTAGCCAAGAACTGGTGACTACTGCTACGGAGTGATATTACGGTGCTCTGAAGTGCATAATCGCGCTACAACACTGACCGGGCTAAATTAACCAGGGGTTACGCATATCAGTTCTTTTGAACTCTCGTATGGATGGCGCAACATTTTTCAAAATTGGGATATGGTCAAGCATATCATCTAATTCCTGGTGGACGGCTATAGGATCGACATTAAAAAAATACGTTGTGAGCAGTTTTAATCCTTTTGATTACTTGAGTATATTAAGATGCCCTCAGTTTAGAATGTGCAGCTACTTATTCAAAGGTTTATTCATATAACTCAAAAATCGCGTGATGAACTTTACTTTTACGCTCTGGTTCTATTTTCGAACGACTTCTATAGTGGAGATTATGCAACTCTATTGAGGAGCGGTGGATCATTTACGTGCTGTTTTTGCACGAGTTAAAACGACTGCTGATCGCGACTTTTGAACTTGTGGCGAAAGTGTGTATTGGTAGAACATCATTCTTACTTTCTGGCCATTAAGTCGTTGTGTGTGAGGTGTTTATTCTCCAACGACCGATCGTGCTGATGCATTGTGCTCCCTTCTCCTCAAACACAGATCAACTTCGTGTCAATACTTTGGAATGGTAAACGCTTGTTAGCTCACCCACTAGAGTGTATATGTTGCGAGCTTCCGAACTATCTTGGTGCAGACTTACAACACTTATTAGAAAACGAAGAAGGGTTTCAGCTCAGTTGGGTCTTGGATTTGGACGGATGCAGCAAGGAAAAGCATTTTAACGTCTTTATCAAAGGAAGTCTAGCTGCTGGAACATTCAGTCATCCTCGGACTCTGGCACAAAGGGTATTCAAGTCGACGCTTCCGACTTTGCTGTCTTCCATGTGTTGCAGATTATTGAAATAACGTTTGGTCCTTAAAGGATCTTATTTCTCATACTATGAGCATAGAGCATGCAAGCTGTACGAACTCGTATTATAGTGCTTTTGTATTAAGAGGAGTGCGACAATCATGTAGCCTAACTATTCGTACTATAGTCAGGTAACTTCATTAGAGAATGGTCGTAGATTTGACATCTTAACCGATCACAAACTCTTAGTCGAGCGTGATTCCGTGTACGAACGACATTCTCCCAGAGAAGCACGCCACTTGGAATACGTCTCCCAATTCACATCACACTGAGACGTTTGGCATATCTCTGGATGATGAATATAACACCCTTGCAGATGCCCTTATTCGCGATCAGAATCGATCTCTATATTCTCCAATTTCACAAATCATAGATTTGTAGCTTGGCATAGCAAGATCGTGAATAGCTTACACTTAAGGGACAATCATCGACCCGTTAAACTTCTTCTTTACGGCTAGAGTGGATAACACTCCGGGTATAAGAGGTAGTTGGTTAGTGATAACGTCAACTCTACTTCTTGTTCATGAACTTCCTCTTTATCAGGAAAGATCATTTTCACCAATTCTCCATTCCTTTTTCTCAACCGGCATCGGAGGCGTTCGCGAAAGCTGGTTTTAGCACGCTTTGGTGGAGCGCAATTGTCTTTCCTGTCCAACGAGGTTCACTAAGTCCAGAGCACACTATAAAGCTCTGCTTACATTCTTAACACAGGTGAAGTTTTGAAAAGGTTCACATAGATATTGTAGACTCTTCCTCCTTCTAATGAACGCTACCTCCTTACTTGTATGACTTTTCACTCGAGGACGAAGCATCTCTTTCTGTTGCTTATCTTCGTAAATCCATTGCACAGTTTTTATGACGTCTCATTGGTTTCTCGTTTATCGAGGCATACCTTTCTCTCTGTCACTTACAGATCAAGGCGTGTGCCTTCGAATTTATTTGAGAGATTTTGATGTGAGCTCTCTGTTCAGAAAGATTCATACACTTGCTTAATCAAAAGCAACGGATTGTAGAACGATTCCTTCGTCACTTAAGGCTTTCTTGATGTCAATCCCAACAGTTGAGAACATTGAATACCTCTACAGTTGATAATGCTAGTACTTCCAAGCTGTGCATCGAAAAGAGGAATCTGCAATGTTCTGACGGCAGAGTTGTCTACGTTCACTCTCGCTCGCTTCCCGGAGAGTTAACTTTTCAGCAAGTCATCTTCGTTGCTACTGCTGACGCATTATTTTATTGAGACCCTTAAGTCGCTGTGCTTCGTACGTAGGATGTCTATACGACTATACTATAGAAAGCATCCTCAATTGCGACCCTTCATCATAATTCTCTTAATCACTCTCCTTGCATCTTGTAATTAAACTTTTTCAATATTTTTCACTTTATACTTGTATGAAAAGCAAAAAAATCCCACGGACGAATCGTTTTATTCAAAGCTACCCTTGTCCATCACGCCATCGAACGAATAGAAAAATTTAACATGCTGGGAATTCTTCAATTTGTTCGACCACAGCTACTTCGGCTTCCTGAGCAGGTCATTCAAACATATAGAGGCAAGCTGAAAGAGATTCGAGAGTAAATGAAGTGAAGACTTCTGCAGTTGTTACCGAGATTGGTTCAGGCGAATTCATAAAGATGATAGATATATGTTATAAATATGTGCTAGATAGCATTTATATAAGTAAAAAAGTTTTATATTATAGTTGGCGTTACTGCTCAAAGGTTTATAAAAAGTGTGACATAATACAAACTACGTCAAAGTAGATTTTCTCTTAAATATATATATAGTGCGGATATAAATACCAAGGATTATATATATAATATATATAATATATACGCTAGTAGATTATAGCTTTCAGATTTATATTTTAGAAGGTTTTGTATATAATTATTTAAATAAAATTAATTAATTAATATATTATTATATCTACTAATATATTTATTATACTATAAGTAATTATTATTATAGTATATATATGTTATATAAATAATATATATATTATATATAGTATATATATATATATATTATTATATATTATATAATTAAAATATATATATATATATATACTATATCTTATTAATATATATATTATATATATAATAATTATATATATATATATTTAATCTATTATAATATAATATATGTTATATATATATTATTAGTTAGTTGGATAGATTATTATATTAGTACATAGAACAGGTTAATTAACATATATTTAGTAATTATATAATACTATATATATTCATATATATATAATATATAATTTTATATATAAATAATATTATAATTATTTAAATATAATATTATAATATATTTATTATATATATATATATATATATTTTATTATAATACTATATATATTATAGATCTAATGTATCATAGGATTATAATTAGTATGTATATTATTCAAATCATACAAATAGGTTTGCGGGGTCATACAACTAATAATATACCCGGACATTACCCGGAGTGCGGCGGGTTAGATTGCTTATGAAAAACTGATCAGTAGGGTGCTATTGCATTAAAAAAAAAAAAAAAAAAAAAAAAAAATTCAAAAAGTATTACAAGCTATAAAAAATTCGGCCAATGACCCGTGCTAGGCCCCCATAGGGTGGTAATATATATCAATAGATTACTTAACCTAGCATTATTTGTATTACTCAAAAAAATATAAAGTATTAAAAAACTATAAACTTTCGGGCATAACCCGTCTATGCCCGCTCAGGGTTGTATACGGGAAATAACAATTTATGCCTAACTTGTTATTTACCGTATTATTACATAGACTATAAACAATGCAGCAGGTAATTCTATTACATTTTATCACTTGGTCACTTAGTACAGAGCATTGTCATTTTGCTAAACTCCTAACATGAAAATACACTGGCAATTTTTGCCAGTGCCCTTCTGCTCGATTATTACCCTTGCTCGTCTTTCGATGCGATCTATCGGCCTACGCTGTCGGCTTAATTTGTTCGATTAATTTTATGAACTAACCCTATGCATGCACTAATTTGAATATATTCACACATATATCTAAGGTTGGTGTTATTGCCAACTACCTATCCTTACATCATTTAAAAATTTTGGCTGTGCCCTTCTGCTAGACTATTATCCCCGCTCGCGGCTGGCCTACCGGCCTAGCTAGCTTAGCTTCGCTATTTTTACATTATTACGCATTAAATACTCTAAATTACCAATTTTAACCTTTACGCTCACTCAACTCACCTTAATATTGCTAATAGCTGGTTTGCACTACATAAAAAAACGCTGTTTCTTTAAATAAATGTCTATTTTTTATTATCGGAATTTGCAGCTTGTTATCACGTTCGATTTTATTTTTCTGAGGCTATTTCAGAGTTAGCTCCCTCAGCGCGTAAAGTAACAAAAGACTCTCGCTATCCGTAAGGTGAGTATTAATAGTGATTAGGGTGCGTTTACACAGACTCACAATATATATATATATATATATATATATATATATATATATATATATATATATATATATATATATAATATATATTATATATATATTAATATAATATATTTATATATATATATATTATATAAATATATATATATAATATATATAATATTATATATATATATATTAATTAACGAGCATGCTTTTTCTTCAAAGCCCTTGTATGGCCCAAGATATACTCGCCTTCTCTCGATCAGCCTTTCTTTGAGTGTGAGGTTTGCTGAATAAGCGAACCGCATGCTCCGCAACACATGCTTCTATGCAACGCATTTATTGCTGCAATACTTCTAATCTTCCCATCAACCACCACCCCCGCCCACCCACAAGCTCATCACTATCACTCGATTTTTCTTATACTTCTCATCACTTCACATTCCTCTTCCACTCGGTTTCTCACTCTCTCAGGCTTGTTTTCACCTCATCTTTCTCACGGATTGATCTCTCACGACATCTTCTCTCTAGATGCTTCGGTTTTTGCTTGAAATCGGCTCTTGCAGAGACGATCAAAGCCGAGTTGCTTTCTGTCACTTCTAGTCTAAGGCAGCTCTCATTTCGTTCTCGTTCTTCTTCCCGCAGTAGGACTACCTCTCGAGGTCGTTCTCCTTCTGCTTCTAGTGACAATACCTATCCTCACGGATATCCATGACGAAGCAACGCCTTAAGCGGGTTAGATAAGATAATGGGTCAGCAGTAGGAGACGGAGAAGATTGCGAAAAGAACTCTCCGGGAAGCCGAAGAGTGGAACCGTAGACAAGCTCTGCCGCAGAACATTGCAGATCCTCTTTGAATGGCAGTGCGAATACCTACATTACCAAGAGGAGCGAAAGACCGTCTGCCAATGTTCCGAGTTGTGGATAGCAGCCAGGAAGCTTAGCTGACGAGGAATCTTCTACAATTCGTTTGCTTTTGGATTAAAGACAAGTGTATAGTATATCAAATAATACCAAAAGGGTAATAAACAGCGGTTTTTTATATGTCATCAGCAGATACACACGGACATCTGAATGATATGCCTGACCATTAATCCAATTTGAAAAGATGGTTTGCGCATCCAGACGAGAGTTAAAGCGACCTAGTGAAATTATCTGCGAGAGAGCGCGTGGTATCAGCTCGAGGTGATGCTGCTCCTGGATCGCACGTGTGTGCGAGAGCACCTAAAGTTCCAACACAGGTCTCCACCCTCAGCTCATACTCATACCCCGATTGATGGATACGTTTTTGGCACCATATCCATCACGATACCCAGTGTGCAAGAGGTTGAAGCCCAAGCACCGCTTAGAGGGGCAGCCATCACAAGCTTCATACCCATAGTTGTGCTCAGAGCATACTGAGTGGCTGTTCCTCCATCCTCGGTACTTTTAGAGCACCTTTGATTTCTCTCTGCGGGGGTAGACGTTTCTAGCACGCTTGCGAAAGTTGGAGGAGAGTACTCGTACTTCCTCTCCCATCCATGGTTCGGGCTGTAACATTCATCTTGGACACTAAGATACCTGGATACGTAAGATCAAGGATATTTTAAACACATCCGTTATCCTTCTGTACCATAGAACACAAGGGAGTACGTCTACAAGAAGCAACATCGGGGCGAATAGTAATTAAATGGCCTCCAGAAATACACGTGATATACGAATATCAGCATACCGCGGTACTCCACCCCTCTTGAGCGACCACGTTAGTGTGCTACCAGCGTCTACAACACGTTTGATTGCGAATCCCACCATGGAGTCATTGACAACCTGGACACCTGCTGGCAAATAGTCTTGCGTCCCCTCATAATATGGTTTGTGCTCAAACTTTTGCCCCACCGATAGACAACCTATTTAATTCCTCCGTCGACGAGAGTTTGCCAAAGAGCAAAGTCGGTCAGGTCTAGCTCCATCATTACACTGGAATATTTGAACCATTCGACAGCATACCAGCGTATGAGTCACGAGAAAAGTCAGGTACTGCAGAGCGTGCGCTGATAGGACCTGATCCGCGAGGTGACAAAGGAGCAAAATGCGCACTCGGCTGAGCATCGAAACGTTTCTCGCTTACTTGATGCTCGATACGTTAATACGAGTTACAAAGATAAGGAAGCGAGAAGTGTACATTTGCCACTACACGGGTTATGCCACTGCTGCTGGCTATTTTGACTTGGTATTGTTCTTATTCCGAAAAGTAATTGAACAAGCACCAATTTTCTCGCTCTTGCACGAAGAAATGTAATATAGTAACAATATCGTGAGGATTGTATATAGTCACTAACCGACAACAGAAGGAGAACACCTCGAGAGTTATCCTACTACGAAAGAAGAACGAGAAACGAAAGGATGAGAGATCTGCCTTAGAGTACGAAGTGACCAGAAACAACTCGGTTTGATCTCTGCAAGCCGATTTACAGAGCAGAAATAGTGTCACGAGCATCTATGAGCAGAAGATCGTCGTGTGAGAGCACAAGCTTTCACGTGAGAAACGTCACACAAAAGCCTTGAGAGAGTGAGAAACCGGAGTGGAAGAGGAATGTGAAGGATGGAAGTAAGATAAGACAGTGGTGAAGGAGAGCTATGTGTGCACACACATTAAAACCACCGAGAAGGCTTCGATCCACTCTGCACTCTTACCTTGCAGTGAGCAATCACAATACAGGCGGTATACAGGAATGACCGGAACAGAGCTAGCGCCCATGCATAGAAGAAACTGATGATGTGACATCATGCCCACTGTCTCGTGCGTTTGTGAACTGCAATCTTGTGGTAAACTGTCCTACACAAACTCTTTATCCAACGAAAGCTGTGCTTACCGTACGCTATACTGGCATCACGAACCAATTTCGAAGGAAACAGATGGTCATGCCTGGTGCTTGGTCGTTAATCGTTTTTGTGCCACTCCAGTGGCACCTGTCACTATGGTGGTGACCAATATGAAGGGTGTTATGGTCGCTGTTGACAGTAAGCACTGCCTGGAAGTTTCGCACTCCTCATGCGCACCTCTCCATTCTCGTACTGAATGCACCTGAAATGGGTCTCGACGAGTGTGGCGCGGTTGTTCGCAGTTAATGACTGTTCGGCGCTATTCGTGGCTCGTGGCGGGGCCTGCTTTGACTCCATACGGTGGTGGTCGCAGCCCCCCTTCCACCAGCGCCACACATATATATATATTAATATATTATATAATATTATAGTATATTAATATATAACATAATATAATACATTTTTTTTTCTATCTATAGGTATATATATATGATATTTATCAATGTATATGACAACTTATTAATATAACTATATATATATATATATATATAACATACGTGGGCGAGCGATAACGCACTCGCGGGCAGCGCCTCCGGAGTTTGAAGGGGCCCGGCCTTACGGAGTTTCAACTGTGAAACCTAACAGCGGAAAATTATTTCTTCTCATTTTTGTTAATTAAACAATAGTGAGCATCTGTTCCAACAAAAAATAATCATCAACAATTGCAATATAAACGCAATTTTGTTTATATAAAATAGAAACTAGATATGTAAAATACTCGTATATGAATATGAAGAACAAATAGGTACACTCTCTTTGTTCATCGATATTATTCTCCTTCAAGGAAGTGGGGTAACTACTGCTCTTTACAGTCTCGGCATAGGGGGAAATTTAATTCCCAGTTTTCGGGTTCGGACTTCACTTTCCCAAAATGAATGACAGAATTCCGGGAATAGCAGGGTTGTTATAGGCTACTTTTTTTCATGTATATAATGGGTGACGATCTAGGCTCAAGCCGCGGTCATCCTTTACACATAAGAATTTGACTATGTGCGACTCAGGTGCCAGGGGTATCCTCTTTATATTTTTTTAAATCATTGTTTTGTAGTTGCATTCCGTAAAATGTCTCTTCTATTTGTTCACTTAAATTTACTTGTGAAGTGTGTTTTGTTATCTATCTTCGTGCTTTCAAAATGTCTATATATATATTATTATATTATACTATATATTATATATATATAAACTACATTATAATATTATATATATGTCTCACTATATTTATCAAATATTTTATGCAAAAGAAATCTTTTTTTTTAATCATAGATATATATTTATTATATATTCTATATATAATATATATATATAATTAACATTGAAAGTATAATTTATTATTATAATTATATCCAATATTTATTTATTGTATATATTATATTATATATATATATCCTAGCCGTTCTTTATATATATATTTATATATATATATATACTTATATATTATATATAATATATATATATAATGACTATATAAGTCTACTATAACCTTATTATCTAAAACATTATCCTTAGACTAATAGTCGAGATATAAACGGATGCTATTTGAGTGGTTCGCCCAAAAAAAGGAAAAAAAGAAAGAATCAGACAGTCGAAAATGTACAAAAACTCTCCCAAAGATTGCTATCCTCATTTTTCAAAAATCCTGCATTCGAGTTAATATTGATTGTATTGCTTCTTCGACATCTGAGCCTCTAGTTAAACCTATTGAAAGTTAGAAGTAACTCCAAGAGGTTGTATTACGACTCCTCAGCGTACGGAGAATGATATCTATCTCAGATCTAGTGCTGAATTTAGTAATACAATTTTGTGCTACAGCCGGTCAAAATTATGAAACATATATACACAATTCAACTATAATACATTCATGAATGATCAATACAAACAATAATAATAAATACAATAAATATATAAGTAAACATTAATAATAATGGATATTAATTCTCACAATAATAAAAAACTATTATATTTAATTAATAATATATAATTTTCCTCATTGTGAAAATTAGATAATATAGTTTATAGCATTGAAATTCCAGTTTTATTCTCTGTTATATATTTGGACATTTTGTTTTTAAGGGAACCTATTACAGTACAAATAATAAAATTTATGAAACATAGGTCTTTTAGAGTAGGCAATAATTTATAAAAAAGGTTATATAATTTAGTAAATAAATAATAATGATAATCAAAGAATTATTTTTACCCACCATATAATTTTTCATTAACATAAGCATGCAGCACAAGATAGAATAATGTTAGATACAACGATGATTCAGCTGTGGACACATATAAGAACTTAGGTCGACTGCAGTTACGTACCTCAACCAACATATCTACGCATATAGAAAATGTTCGTGTACCGAAAACTATCAACACAGCACAAATGACTTTCTCATAAAGAGAATCAAAATGGTACTATGTCGTTCATAGCTAATATAATGTCACAAGAGTATTCTGTAAGACTTTTTATAGTAATGAATGCCATCTCGAGCCTCTGTGGGCAGCTTTTTACTACACGGAGTAAGAATTGAAAAACTTCTTGAAAGCGAATGGCGCGTTCGATGTTCTAAAGAAGAAAACGGTGAATTCTTCAGTATAGATCAGTGACGCAATAAAAGCGACAATATCAAACAAGTAGAAAGTGAGAACGTAGACATGGCGTGATGGTGTAAATGACTTCAATTGCTAACATTCGGAATTCTTTCCTCAGCAGACTTCTATGGAAAGTAACGTGGAAAGCTGACGTTTGAGTGATGCTAAAATTAAATGTACGAGAGCGTATATTTCTATATTAGTAATTCGGCGAAACAAGCAATTGCGCCTAGTACCACGGTTCTCTCAGCGCGGGGCTGGAACTTTTTAGAAAAAAAAGCTAATGGACGCCATTCGTTGTCAATAAATTGTTGCAACACAGCTCCAGCTGCGAAGTCTGAAGCGTCCGTGTTGATTCTAGTAGCGAGCTTGGAAATGAACAATAATTAGGTAACACTTCGGCTTAAATTTCTAGTTCCTTGATGGCGGTGAAGGCACTAGTTGCTTCGTCGTTCCAATCTACAAGTCACCAAGGATTAGTTTTAGCACAGCCTTTAAAACGTGGATTCACACACTATGTCACAGTTGGCTGAGAGGAAGGCGATTAATTTTAGCAGCGGACGTATGAAACTGAGTGTTTTAGTAATTATATTTAGACCCATTGATTCCTCTTAAAAACAACACGAAGTTGAACGCTGTTTTTTATACTATAGGTTTCAGTGAAAAGCGTGCACGAATGGCTTTGCCACACACGTATGTAACTCATCTCCTCTTCAAGAGGTACGTATTAACCTTCGAGCAGACGAGCAACTTTGTTTACCTCGAGAATACGATGTTCTTAGGGGGTGAAGCACCTCTCCGAGAAATCCTTCACATTTGAAGAGTTAACACATTAGACCAAATTCCTTAATCTGGAAAACTTGCCTGAGATGTGAAATGTGTTCCTCCGGAGTATGCCGCTGGCTATCGAATAAGTCGTCTATGTAAGGCGATAAACAGAATAAGGTTCAAATACTCCCGCGTAATACGGTCGAGAATTACCCTACTACAAGCGTTCGGAAGATTGAGATCTAGCATTTCGTAAACCGAATGCGTTCGAAGAATTCGTAAAGTCCGAAAGAAGTCGATAGATGGCTGTCTCTCGTGTAATTGTCGTCTGTGGGATGTATCGACAGAAATGACATCTGAGTAGAAAAAATTCGCCGTTTATTACAAAGTCTAAGGTCTAATACGACTTATTTTGAAGAAGATCGGTACGCAATATAACTTAGGCGATAGTACATGAGAGATTTGGTGAAATCCTTTAACATGAAGGTCTTTTTTTACACTCTATTGTCGGAGTCGATTTCTTTTCCGGACAGTGGTGATTGCCATTTTTAGGGCAGGCCAGGAGATACGTATCGCCAGTCGGCGGTAATCTCATTTTGGGTTTGAGTACCATAAATGTAAGGGAGATATAGCAGTAATCAGACTTTGGAGACGCTCGGATTGATGCGCTTCTTCTTAAGAGAGAAATTCCGAATCTGGCTTTGCCTGCTTTGGCTTATATGCGTGCCAAGACGTCCGAGCGTGGAGAAGAATGGAGGTCTGCCGTAGTTTCCAATGTTGATGAGAACGCACATTGTGTTTCACAGGAGGAAATTTAGAGACTGGAGAGAGAAGCTCTGGAAAGTCGGTAATTAATAGTGATTCAAATCAAAAACATTATTAGTTGGAGAGAGATGAATGACACTGGAATGGAAGCGGAAGCCGAATAAAGCGGAATGGAGAGAAGGTGATCTCAAAATCAACTTGGACAGCGGTTGTGGTTCTCGTCTCAACAAGAAGTTAAAGTGTCGACACAGAAAGTCGAGCACCCGTTACTTGAGTTGGAGTCAAACAGTGTGACGATCGGTCGTGACTCTGCTTGAAGTCTCATTACAAAGTCAATCACGGAACCAGAGTGTTAATGAAAGTCGTTTCGATAACATAAGTTATTGATATACGAGATGTACCGTGCTGCAGCGCGTAAGAGCTTGATGCTGGACTCGGACGCCATGGTTTCCGAGGATGGCTAAAGTGGTTTAAAGCGGAATAGAGTCTCTCCGTAATTTCGTACGAATAAGATAGCTTGGTGGACTTGGAATCGAGATTAGATATTACATAATAGTAAGTCTGATCGACTATTTTGAGTAAACCACCCCCGAGCGAGTCTTTTACGCGAGTGTGTTTTTATGGAACGGTTTTTTAAAATTACCATGACCGTGTTTGATCCTCAAAACGACTTATCGCGCATGTGCTGAGATTTGTATGTTCGTACAAAATACACCACTGCTGGTTTACGTCGACAGTAAAATTGGATACTAGAAGGCCTGAGATATAGCAACAGGACATGAAGAGGAATTTGACAGCGAAGGAGTTAGATATGTGTGTGCTGAACATAGAGAACGTGGATCTTTGCATTTAGTAAGGAGTGCGTGCAGAAATGATGACGCGTGAGAGTAACTGTCAATGCAACGAAATAAATATACTGAGTGCGCATTTGCGTGGATGATGAGGAGAGTGGGAAAGTTGTTGATTTCTGTGAATAGTGAGACATGTATGTAATTAGAACAGAAGGAGTCGGTGCAATCAAGGAATGCATTAGAGGAGAATGGATGGAGGAATACTGATTGGAAAGATAAGGATATTGTTATTGAAGATAAGGATGGGAGGGGGAGGAGGAAGTGGGAGGGGAAAGGGGAGACACGAGTTGAAACGCGCCTCCATTGCACGCATCCCGTCCGCGATTTGTTAAAAGCAATGATACGTGCTTTTGTTAAGACCTGAACTGTGATACAAATGCATAAGCTATTTCTGTGTGACAGGTGGGTGTTGAATACGTCATTAATCCGACTCCATCTCTCAATCGCGAAAAAGACGCCACCTGGTGCGTAAGTTCTCATAAGCGGTGGGATCCCGTGATGTGCGAACACTTGTGTGATGGTATGTCTGATTCGTCGGAAGAAGGTGTTTCGCTTTACAAACCCTATCTGCATAAGTGCAGAGAGTGAAGCTCCGTTTGTGCATGAATCAGTCTGGGGTCGACCGTTGCTAAATCTCGCAGTTGGCAATTCTCTGTGAGAGAAGTTTTTGTAGATTAAGATGGCGAACAGATGTGTGAGTACAATTTACCTACGGGAGGATCCGTCAAGGAGATTTAAGCATATCTGAATAGCAGTACACTTTCAGAAGGCAGCGTCTTCCAAGAGTAGCCACAAGTTCACAAGAGTTGCTTTTTACTTTTTACGGCAATCTGTTTCCCCCCAGGGGTTTAAAAAGTTCGGATTTCAGTTGGCTGTTAGGGCTGGGTTGTGGAATTGTATAGGCAGTGGAGTCAAAGTACTTCTCCAGCGCTGCAAAACGTGAACTGGTAATATGTTTAAGAGGGCCCGAAAGCGGGCAGGTTCGGTAGTTGTTTCGAGCTGGAGCTCGAAGCAGGCTCGTCATGTGAATTCCACGGTCGACTGTTTTAACTAGAACTTTCTACCGTTAT
The DNA here is from genome assembly GCA_015478945.1 of Trachelipus rathkii. NCBI lineage: Eukaryota > Metazoa > Arthropoda > Malacostraca > Isopoda > Trachelipodidae > Trachelipus > Trachelipus rathkii. Next base: position 32,935 of record JABUQX010032312.1, read on the forward strand.
CTACACTTAGATTACTTCCCTGTTCTGAAAGCAGCGTCCGGAAATTCACACATTCCAAACAATGCTAATTTTCAGTTATTGTAGCGTCAGGTCAGGAAGAGACACTAATTAATATTAAAAAATTGATAAAATTTTAGTAATTGAAATTTTTGAAGGATGTATATAGATTCAAAAAAAATTTGTGTAAAATGCGATTTGCACACGCTAAAATATTAATACACAAATACAATGGATCTAGAAGACCAAATCTACACCACTAAAGTATCTACAGCAAGGTTATCACAAGTGATAAAAAATATAAGTAGTACCGTTGTAAGCGGTGTATAAATAAATGGTTAAAAAATATTGATTTACTATCAAGTGAAAACGACCAAGGTATTTCGACCCTGTTTTACAAATTTTCAAAATTTGTTGTAAAGATAATATTATTTTTTTTTATAAAGGAGACGGTCTGCTTGAGGATGTGTGATCTGGTTGAGCACGAGAGAGAGTCGAAGTAAGGTGTAGATGCTGGGATATGTATCGACGTCAGCACCTCACTCGTGTCCACACTGTTACGTTCCATTGAGTCCGTAACGAAGATATAATCAATTCAGATAGGCTGAATCAGTAATACAATTTTGGTCACTTTATCAAAATATATCGAACATATACAATAATTATATACAGAAAGATCAACATAAATAATGAGAGATCACATAATATATAATAATAATAATAATACTATATATTCAATAATATAATAATAATAATATAATAGAATTACATTAGAGATAAAAATAATAATATATGTTATATATACATGGGGATTTGTTGTTTCTGTTATTATACTTTTGCACCTTTTGTTTTTAGGGAAACTATTACATAAATATATAAAAAATTTTTGAATACATAGTTTCTTTTAAGCAGTAGGCAATAATGAAATTATAATGGTGAATTCAGGTATAATAATTTGTAAGATAATCACTATCTTGTGGTATATAAGAATTATTTGTTATAATATGAAATACCTTTTGTTCCCCACAATTTATACATAATAAGCCATGCAGCACAAAGTAGAATTATTATAGATACACGATATTCAATTGTGACGACAGAACTAGGTCTAGCATAACGTACCTCTAGCCTTGTTTTGCAAACAATTCCGAAAGAAAAAATTTTATGTACGAAAACTACAAAGGCACTTAATTGATAATAAAAGAAATCCATATCGTACTTCGTTAACAAATGTGAAAGGATTCTGTAAACTGTTTTTGAATAATGCCTGAGCTTGGCAGCTTTTATACGGAAGAATTGAAAAACTTCTTGGAAGCGACGATGCGCGGCTGATTTACTAACGCAATGAAAACGAATTTCTTCAAGATCACGTGACGAGGTAAGATGACATACTGCACGCTCAAAAAGTATGTAACTAGTGGATCCGAGACACAGTTACGGATGAGTAAAAAGTGTTGCAACAATCCACGTTAACACATTACGTTGATAGATCGGTATAGAAATGTTTCTGTGGCTAAAAGTCTCGTATACCCAAAGTAAATTCCAAAAAATGACATTGGAACTTTTTTTTCCTCTAGCCCTTCTTCCTAAGCGATGCCCTCTCAGAGTGCACGAATCAATTCCTATTGCTTGGTCACTGCCTTATCCTAGCCGTCCCTCTAGAATCCCTTACCTACAGAATCTATTTAAAAAAAGGATTTCATTCCAAATGCTCTGTCACATCAATTATCATTATGCATCACCTATTTACTAGGCCGAAAAATCGCGAAAAACGATATTGTGAACTTTTATGTTATTCAATCAGCGCAGACAGTTCATGATGTTTTCTATTGTGAGCCTTGTTTAATGAGGCTGTTTCTACCTGACTTCTGCTGAATCAAAGAAGTGGTCGTGTATAGCTCATTCCGTGTGTTGATTGTTAGTTGGTCTTAGTAATGCCAAATTACAATAAAGCGATTGATATCGTAGCAAACTCAAATATGTTTATTATATCGTCTTTTTATGATACTTATACTCGCTATTATTTGTGTGAAGAAATACTATAAAAATATCGTTTGATCATGCTCATCGAGAGTGAACAATCTGTGGAGCGAATATTTTGCTGATGAACTTTTTCTCACCCGCAATCTATCATGTGGTGAGAAATACTCTTGTGGCAATCGCCATTTCGTATTTCTGAGTATATATAAAGAGATAAACAGATATTCTATGAAAGTGCCAATTGGTCCAGAGTTGGAAACTTTTTGATATTGTTGATCTAGTCTCCTTCGTGAAATTAAATGACGACTTTCACTAGAGCTCACCTTAGATATGAGAAAAAGTCAGCAAACAAGTATTTACATCTGTGCATGAATATCTTACAAATGGACATTAATTCATTTCTAGTTATCTATTATTTTTGCACTCTAATCAGTATGTGCATTTAATGCGCTAGTTCTTTATCAGACTGACACCTCCTCAACTTTTCATGCTCCGCGCTATTTTCCCATTCTTATTTTTCATTAGATCTCACAAACACGATTCTTCTCCCATCAATAAAGAAGCATTTCAGGTCTCTTTAGTCGTTCGAGCATACATTTTTAGATAACAACACTGGCGACCATAGAACTTTCATAGATATCGATGATTTTGAAAACTCTCTTTAGCAGTGAGATATCAACTAGTCGTATGTTGGGTTATTTACTGTTAGAAGGTCAGTGCTCATATGGGATATATATCAAAATACTCAAATATTGATAAATCAATTACTGAGAATAGTTAAATTTTTGGTTAAATTTAATTGAGTAAATCTTACATTTTTCCCTCAACATTTTTAGCTACAAATGCCATTTATTCTGATCATCCTGAGTGGTAAAATTAAACACAGGTACAAATTGTGATTGTTATAATATTCTTATTAATTATTTTATATATATTATGTATATTATATATATAATATGTTATAGTATACATATATTACTTTATAAGAAATAATACTTCATTAGATTATAGATGTTTAAATAGTAACCTTTGTATAATTATATATAGTTTATATATATACTCCACTATATATATATATATATATATATATATATATATATATATATATAATATCATATATTTATATACTATACTATATATATATATATTATATGACTATATATACTATATAGTATATATATACTATATATTATATATATATAATATACTATGATGGGTTTTTAATTAACGATATATTTATATATATATATATAACTATATAATATAATCGCGAATATTATATATATATATATATTGATATTCTTTGTATTTTATTTACTATAGTTATTGTTATTACATCTTACATTACTATAAATATTTATATAAGTTATATTTATATATGTTGATATATAGTTATATATATATATATATATATATAATCTATATAATACACGAAAGCACTGCTTCGAAATTCAAAATACATATATAAGCAATACTTCAATGATATGACAAAATAATATTTATTATTTATATGCATTGTAATCCAATGTAGATAACAATCACGCAACATCCTCATGTTTTCAAAAAGAGGATGCGCGATTGCGGATGCGGATGTTTCTCCTCTGGGGATGCGGATGCGGATGCGGCTGTCAATTTAGGTGGGCGGATTGTATCCCGCAAAATGCGGATGCCGGACTGCGAGATGTCACTGTCATCACTAATATATATTATAATCATATATATTATATATATATAATATATATATATTAATATAAATATTATATATTATTTCTTATATTATTTATAAAAATATAAAAATATAAATAAATAAATAATTTAAAAAAAATATAATTAAACTAATAATATTAAATTTATTTAAAAATTTAATTTTAAATAAAAAATATATATATATATACTATAAACTTCCAACCCCCATCCAAAATACCTCACTGCTCCCGGCCCTAACACCCTGATCCACACATACCCAACATCATCCTCGGGGAGACTTTTTAATGCTCACGTCACACTGCCCTGGTACAAAATAATCAGACTGACCCAAGGCGCGCCTCTCTGACACCGAGGCATCATAATCCTTAAAGACTAGAAATCCCTAAACTAACTCCTTTGTAATTCAAAACACCTTCCCACCCGAATACCCTCCCATAAGCCAAGCCAATATCATAGGACTTCATGTGGAATCCCCAAGCCTTTTCCTCTCCCGCCAGACGGTCACATTTTGTATTTCCACGCCTCCTGATTCACCACTTACTTACCTGGTGGAGGACACACAGCCATTACATTGACCCTACAATCGTGACCACCATTCTATTCTTATTTCCTAACAAGATCATGACGCTCACCATACGCCCCCATGCAACTCCTGCCTCATCATTAGCGCCTTGCCAGCCACATAAAAAAAGAAAAACCATTACATACACTACTCTATAAAAGCAGATCTCTGGGCTGAATATACTACTAATATTGAAACTCACATTAACCCAACATAAAATCCACGGACATAGCGAACCCTTCTCTCACTCCATCACTCACTTAAACAATACAATAATCAAATCTGCAAACCTTCCTATACCTATTGCCAGAAAAATTCATCAACCCAATTCCACCAGATCTACCTCCAAGAAGCCCTCGCGATGATGGTTGGTTCTATCGAGCCAACTCTTTAAACAAAGAAGGAACTCCTTCGCTTCGAAAGCAACT
>JABUQX010032313.1:0-17500 GCA_015478945.1 Trachelipus rathkii
CCCCTCGTGGAGGTACAGGTGGTCTAGAGATGATACTATATATTTAGTATCCTTAATCTAAAAAGAGATAGAAGGACCCCATATTCCATTTCACAACTTCTGGCTCCGGCTCACCCCTTTCTTCCCCTCATTTGGTATCACTATAATATCCCCGGCCCTACCTTATTTATATTTAATCTTCTAATCTATGCTTATACTGAATATATTATATATATATAGTATATATCTATATATTTATTATTATATATTATACTAATAGTATATTATCTCATATATATATATATAATTCATATCTATCTATACTATATATCTATTATAGAATTCTAATATATAGTATACTCATATACTATTTTATAAATGTAGTCATTTGCGCGTTATGATATGATAATATTATACTATATTATAAGTAGTCCCTATTTATTGATTATATATATACATCATCATCTATCAGTTCTGATATATACTATAGTATATATATCTTATTATAATATATCTATTAATATTAAATTCACTATATCTCATATATCTTCTATTATTGTGTCTACTATTTTACTATATTATTATTCTAAGTTATTTTGGTGTCTATTTATGTGGTGGGTTGTGAGTGTTATTAATGGGCCATTGAATTCGGTCGTCACCTCCCTCTAACCGTTATCACGTTAGGTCTAATATCTTTATCGATAATCTCGCGCCTATCCAAATTCATGAGTTGGCGCGCTATGTGGTGATCTTTTACCACCAGCGGTACCGTCGTATGACGGAAGACTGTACGTACATTCCAGTGCGCCTTCTACCTATCTTGTCGAATAGCGGGTGCTCGCCCATAAAAAATAGAAAATGTTCCGTAGATAGATCTTGAATTATTTTAGAGATATGGCTATTAACTCCATCTATCGACTCAGCATGTCGAATGAGTTAATCAGCCTACGTATCTCGATCTCGGATTCGAGATCCAAGAGTTGGTCACTGATACCGGTGCTGGTCTTCGGTATGCTTGGTGCTATGGTCTATACCTAGTTAAATATATTTTGTATTATATTATTAGTTAATTTATTGCATTTATATTCACATGTTTATTTTCCCTCTCGTGTCCGTCGCATAAAGTGGGTATTGTTTTTTTGAGTGAGTTATGTTGTTTGATCTAAATGTGGTTTGTACTGGGGGCCAGGACACCATCACCTGGAACGGGGTCCTGCCTAGGAAGAATGTTTTAGGCCAGGGTAATCGCAAGACCGTAGAATAGGAAGGGCCCTGAACATGGTTGTTCGATTATGTTGGAGATGAGGTATTCGATGGCGGTTTGTTAAGGGTATAGTTTCGGGCGTAGAGGCCTCACCGACGTGACCCCTTCCCGGTTTGGTAGTCAATGCAACTTGCATTCTCCCCTTGGGTTCGGGCTCGATTCAGCTCCTTCCGGTTGGGCCGGTTTATTTCCCTCCTCCGATGTTTTATGTGACATCATACATATATGTATATATATATATCTATGAGTCATCCTGGGTCCTGTCAAATATATGGAGGTAGGTGTTGGGTATAAGGTCCGATGAGTATGCTCGAATATCGCGTAGGCGATTGGTGTGTTTTTGTGGACATTCGGGGCTCCTTAGTCAATAAGCCGTGCGATTGCCCCCGCATCAGCACCGCCCCCGGACTCACGCCGCGCAAAAGCTTACTCCCGGTTTCGTTTGCGTCCTTCTCATCCTCGGCGGGGTGAAAAAGCACCCTCATTGGGGCGTGGTTTCTCCTTCCGCGTCCTCCGAGAGCGGCATGCGACCCACTCCCGAGCGCAAACGTGTCCTGTCTTTATTTGTTGTGTTTTTGAAGTTGGAGGAGATTTTTAGCATTTAGCGTTAAATGAACTTGCGATTTTTGTCGATTCATTAACCGGCCTAACACTTCAGTTTATAATATTGCGAACGACTAACATTTCAACGTGAACCATCTCCTTTTCTCCTATTCACCCTTCGCCATTCCCTAGGGCTTTCGGTGGGATCGTACTTTGGTTTAACTCTCATAGTGGTGGTTAATTCGTTAATTCCTAATTGATTTCATAGTCATATTCCTTTTATTCACATAATCTGTCTGTTCATTTACCCTACACCTCTTTGGAAACAGTAAATCGCCAGCATATTGTTTAGTTTAAAATCTATACAAAACCCTCCCCCTTTTGTCCCGCTACACCTCATCTTCTTCTCTCCCACCCGACTGATCATATTGTATTCTTCATATGAACATCTCGCCAATTGTTCACGTATCATTGTGTTTTCCTACCATATTCCCGTAAGTTTAAGTAAATTCGAGGTATACTTTTATCCGCCCTTCATTTTCTGAATTTGGTTTTTCCACACCTTTCTTTCTCCCCATGGCACGCGTTCATCCCAACTGGTCGATTTTACCTACCTTTTGATCTCAACAGTACTGATGGCTTCTGATAGATCTTATCTTTTGTTATCTATTATATGATCTACTTAATTTTATCTGAAATTCTAATTTCGTCAGCATTGTGTCCATTTTAACATTTACTCTTTCTTATTTAGTTATTTAACCATCAGTATTTACTCAGAGACACCCTTATCCTCCATGCTAACCCTTCTTCCCCCTGCCCATTTCTCATGATCTATTGATCTTCTCCTATTCGTACTTACTATAATTGTTTTCAAGTCTCTTTTCTTTAGTATTAATAAATTCATTGGCTAAAAAAGACAGTAGAAAACAAGTTTGTTTTTATTTGTAAAACATTTTTAACATTAAGTGCAAACTACATAATCTTTGACATATAAATTTTTTTTTAACATCAAATGTATTTACAAGTTTATTAAAAGCCAAATAATTATTTAAAAAACCATTTCGTGAAATAAATATAGTAATAACGCCGCATAAAATTAGATATTTGGATGGAAGTCACCCCTCATCGCTTCTTCGATGTTACATTTATTGATATTTTTAAAAAAGATGTTACATATATGAAAGAAACATAAAATCTAAGTGCAGAGAGTCAAGGAAAATATAAAAACATTATTTCTTTGCTCTTATAACACGGTTACCCAATGCCTTTCATTCTGCGAGACATTCCGAGGAGTAAGTGAATTGAAGATAAGTCCAAGATTCGGTTTCCAATTTTCTACAGAAGCTGAGTTCATTACAGGAAGAATAACACCTAAAAATCTTCTTTCGTTTTCGAAGGCATTTAATATTTTCCTCTTCATTCATCTTAAATATTTCAAGATTATATTTCGTACTCTGTCAATGCTCTGATGATTTCGAGAATGTTCCATAAACCCCAGTAAACACTGAATAATTGGGCGATCGCTCAAACTTTGTCCAAATTTAGACTCAGTCCTAATGGTTCCTTTTCGTTAGGATATTGAATATGATAAGCATTACACTAGGCTGAAAGATCATCTGTGAGATCGTATGGCTAACATTACTGTTTTCAGCAAATGATTCGTAGTATAAAACACCTGTACCTGTTATCGCAGCAAGTTACAGGTACAGTACTTTGCATTAAATCGTGAAAAGGTGTGAACATTTTAGAATGGTGAACTTTCGTATATCATTTCATAATTCACGCCGTATGGTTCCCATTCAGTATGCAAAGATCTGATTACCCTTCTAGAAGTCGGACAATGGGTCAATTTAAATCGGTAGAATTTCCATATGTGTTCCAGAATAAGCCTCGAGTTCTACGATCCCTATTATTACATTGACGATGTTAGGTATATTAATACTTAATAATCCTTGGTAAAGTTAAGAAATTTTAGGTCTCATATTCTCTTGATTGGATATTTTTCTGTATCGGTCAAAAGAGATTCTCTTTTTTCATATGTTTTAATGGGACGAATAAATTTTCATTTTAACGTACAATATAAGATAAGCATAACCAGTAATTTGGTAATAAAAAGGTCTTGGTGCGGTAGTTTGTGGCTCCGAAACTGCTAGGACACTAAGCCGCAAAATCGAGGTCTAGATTGCTAGTTAACCTGATACGAGTGTAAAACTGATGGTAGAATAAGTCCTCTTCCTGTGAGAAATATATCACCTGTTCATACGTCAGTAATTATTCGTACTGTTACTTTATTAAGATTTAGTCAGCGTTGTCCTATATTTTCTTTGCATCTTTTAATTGTATATATCACACAATGACTGCAGGTGAGACTCCTTAGCATCACATGAGAATAATTTAGTAAATTTTCACAATATAACTTCTATAAGGTAACTTGCAGCTACATGAGAGATGTTTTAATTTAAAAACGCTTCAAACCTGATTAAAACACTTTTTACAAGAAAATTTTGTCTCGTGTACACTATGTGTTTCGGTGCCTTGAGATCGTGACCATCTTCATTTACTAACCTAGCTTTCAAATATAATAAACACATTCGAAGGGTCAAAATACTGGTCAGAAGTGCCTGTACTCATTGAATTTCGAGAGGTAAACTTCTGTATTGGAGACTGCGTGATCAGGGTTAATACTAATAAAATTGCGATTCACTTAACACTGATCTGCGTGGATTCACAGAAAAGAGTTCCAATTCGCTCTTACAGCAACAGTCAGATGGCGTAGATGGCTGGAGGAAATTGCATCTCGCTGCCTACAGATCGCTGACGTATAAATGAGGAGAGATATGTTTTAAGCATTCTCTTATATACGACATAGATGCAGGATAATTATTACTTATGTCAATAAGTTACCTTACTTAGCACTATTTATTAGAAAAGCGAAAACGTCAATACATTTATTTCTTTAAATTGTCATTTTAATATTTCCCTCTTTACATGGTTTTTACGGTCGACCTACAACCGATGACCCATGTCATCCTTGCGTCATATTTTTTTTCTGTTTAACATCGAATGCTTAACATTATCATCTGAGCATCGACTAATCGACCGTTTATACAGCCGTACAGAGGGTCCGACACCACGCATAATTATCCGCGGAAAGTGCTCCATACTCCTGTACTAGCATGCTATTTTTAGCGCATGTATTTACCTCCTGGATTTAAACAAAGGATTAGCACGTCGGAAGAACGAAAAGGCAAAAAATTTCACACTAAAGCAAATACCCCTCATTCATTCTTGTAACCTCCTGAATGACCTCCTTTCTCGTTTCCATTATTTATTATTATCTTATTTTACCCGGAGCTTCCCTTCTTATATGTGTATTTACACCATCTGCTGTCCCATTCTTGTGAAATGGGGTATGGTTTTAACTTCAAGTCGTCTCTTATATTAGAACTACGTAATCGAGCTCAGCTTGTTTCTTACCGCAGCGAGCAAATAGTTGGAACTATATATTAAATGTTATACTCAGCATGTCTTTTAGGAATAATGAACTATCTCCTTAAGCAAGGAGCATTCGTATGGTCTATAATATAATGTAATACACATAGGCCCTACCAGCGGTCTTTTAACATATTGTTCAAAATATGTTGTAATGTTGAATGAAATTAAGGAAAATTGGATTTTTGCCGAGAATGCTATTATGATTAGTGCATTAGTATAGGCCCAGGAACGAGAATTGAAGAGCTATAACATTGCTAAGCATTGTGTGTTACTTGGTTCACTCTCCCTCTTCTGAAGGGTTTTTCTTATACATTGACGAACACACTCACGGTATTATGCATAGTTTGTTTGAAACTGGAATGCGATGTTTACATCGTGTAAATTTACAGTAGTTCCAAGACTCTAAAGATACCACCCGTTACATTTTAACCCTCCCCCTAGTTGGTTATTAGTAAGAAAATAGTCAGGTCTTGAACATTCTGAGACTTACTAGTGATTCATCGTGAATGCTTTATAAATACAAGTCAAGAGAGACTTGATATATACCTCACACCCACCGCTTTATAGTAAACCTTTTCATGTAATATTCGATACCATATCTCGACCCCCCTGATCTCACCCCCCCCCCCACCACACTCCACAACCCAACAACGTTTTCTCTAGTACTAATGTTGAAACATGGCTTGGTTAGTTTATGCCCCCACACCTTCTCACACAGCTCTCTACTTTTATCTAAAATAAAATCCATCCTTCCCACACTAATAATCACATATGCCACCACATACTGGAGTCAAGGAATATGACACGATGATTCACACTAGTAGAAACTACACACCAAACTCCAGATGTCTGATCGTGAATATGAACCAAATTCACAATACCTCCCACCCCCTGTTTTCAACATTATTCACCCGTTCCCCCCACCGACCCCCCGCAGTCTCATACCCCCCGCCCCCCGCTCTCCACATATTATACTCCGCTCACTCTCACCAACCGCCTCCACACGATACTCTTCATTTTCAAGGATGTTAGATCCCATAGAGACTCACCCCACACACACCCCGAGGGAAGGTAATGGTTTTAAATATATTAATGATCTTCGGTAGTCATTGATTTATTTGTTTCTCTATTTCACATGCACCTTTCATTGTACCGTGTTAGACTTTTTTATACTAACTGGACTTCTTCTTCGTATATGTTACTTTACACCAGCTGCCTGTTCCCATTTGCTGTAAATGAACTATAGGGTTTGCCCATCTGACATCATCTTATATACACCCTTCATGGGTTTCTATAATTGAGGATTTATTCAAAGCGTAATATAGGCACTATTAGGAAAAAGCTCTATAACTCTGATATTTCTTAGAATTACAATCGTATCACTCCTTTCGTAACTGTGCTTTATAGTGTTTTCAACTACTGGGGTTCATATATATGCAGAGTAAATCATTGCTATCCGGTTGCCAGGGTCATTGTGAAACATCTTTGAAGGAATCACATACAGAGAATGTACTGAGTCATGCGGTGTTGCTTTTATGGCTACAAACCTATCCTATATACTCTTCCCAAGTGGGGATATAAGCTGTATTAAATTCATTTAGAGATGAGGGGATAATCGTTATTTCTCAATATGGTGTCATCAACGTTGAAGTGATATGGTACATTTACGAAACCAATCGAATGTTCGGAAAATATATACACTTCTAATCATTCAAGTTTACTTTGAGCTTGGGACTCTTTAATAAGGGATTAGACATCGTTGTCCTTCGTTGACTGCTTTATTTAACATAGAAATATCTAAACTTTACAATATATTCGGATTGTCCAACTATTGTTTGTTTTGAGTTTATGACCACATCAGTGAGTGGATTTATAGAGACCAACACAGTTTATTAATCATCTTAAAAAGAAATATTCTAGTGTCGGCTCTCTTTGACAAATCCTCATAATCTGTGTGTAATTTTTTATAAAATACGTTTTTAGACATTCCTCATATGACCTGGGTTTTCTAAACTATTACATAACGCTGTATGTGAATCAAGTGCATATTTTGAATTAATGCGCATCCAAATATCACTTTCGCTATACAATACCTTCAAATACATTTCTCTGCTTTCCGAGATCTTTTATAGGTTTCAATTCTTCTGTAAGTAGTAGAGTCTGATATTTTATTTTCCGGGTATAGATCCATAGAGGCCGATGAGGTAACGTTAAATGAGAATGATCTTCACTCTCCATTGCTCACAGAGAGTAAACTGGATCAATTGTGTTCCCTTAATTTCACTACGCATCTTATATAACTATAAACTTCCATAGGGTAAGCCCATCATTGACAAGATACTGTTTTTTATTTTTACACTTTTTTACTTTAGATCCTATTTTTTTCGGTATTTTAATATTCGGTGACTCATAGGTATCGATCATCGATTTTTCTGTCTTTCTTTTGTTTATCTAGAACCCACCTTTGTATTTTTTTCACCATCTAAATCCTCAAGAATAGTATAATTTTAACCTTTTGTCTCCTCGGGAATTCCTCCTGTATGGTATCGACTTTTAAAAAACTAAATCTTCTCTCGATCAATCCCCAACTTAATCGTATTAACTCGCCCAATCTTACTTCCTGAATTAATTTCCATCCAGTCTAATATAAGACACCATTCACCACACCCTACTCACCATGATTCTTCACCCATACACACCACCACCCCTAACACCACACGATGCTTAACTCATCCTTAATTTTCCTACACTGTGTTACTCACGGTGACACCACCCGAAAATACGGCTTTACCCATTCGAACTCGCCTCGACAGCCAAACCAATCCACAAGTACATACCAAAGGAAAGTAATCATATCTTACACGATGTTCTACACCACATATCCACAAACATGACAAGACCTATTATAGATAGTAAGCCAGGTCTTTGTAGTATATCGAAATAAACTCTCATTAAATCTGCATCCCCAATGATCAACACACCAGCATCACCATCATATTCTTTGAAACCAATTCATTTCCCTGTTTTAGTTTTATAGTTGCTTGTACCTTTCCCTATTGACGCTTTATTAAATGAGGAACTGTATTGTGAGTAACTAGTACATACTCTGTAACTTATTTTCCTTTGAAAACTCTTTAACCTAAACATTCTGGTTCATTTTATCTGTCCACATGCAATTTGAGAATCCTTTCCAAAGATCATTTATCATCGTACCGACAGCAATCAGCAACAAGTTTTGACTTTTTTATCTTTAAACGCCTTTAATCCATAAGTACCTGTGGAATCTAAACAATTTATCTCAAAAGTATTTATTTCTTCCATTTATTATCAGATTTATATTTTATCTTCGTTGTTGTTAAGATCTAGCTGCCAGACATTATCATAAGTGTGGTGTCCATTTTTTCTCTTGGAAATTTTTTCGTATAGGTTTTATGTCAGGATAAAAGCATCTTCACCTTCTATGAACAAAATATTAATCATACTTTTATCATACATTCCTTTGCTTACTTTGAGGAAATTTTGAAATTTATTTTTCATATTAAATCTTTACAGAGTTCGGTTTTCACTTCAAAGTAATTATTTTTGCTAAAAGTTAAAGACACACACACATACTCATTTAGCCATTAAAAAAACATTAAAACTTCAAAAAACTACAAAAGGTCCAGAAAACGCGAATGTCTATATGAAATGATTTTATTATAATTACAAAATAATATTAACGACCTTTCTATCTATATGCTAAATTTTAAATTACAAACAGAACAATCTAAAAACATAGTTAATGCATACATAGAGATTCTTTTGGGGCACGAGCATTATTTTAAATTAATAAACAATACGACGCCGTCAAAAGTACACCAAAGGGACTACGACAAGGTTCAAATCGATACAACTCCCGCTCTGGGCACATGCACTCCGTCAAGGTAACTCTCCTCAGAAATCCCTCGTAGTGCTTGCCTCGCGCGCCGTATGCGGCTCGTCTCGACTAGCTATTTTTTCCAGTTTCTTCTCTATTATTATTACTTTTATTATATCTTTTCTCTCTATATATAATTTTTAATATCTCTAATATTCTCCATCTCTCATCATCGGTGAACCTTGACTTATACTTGTGAGTTTTCCTTTTCATGAATTGATATCTATTTTCACATCTCAGTATTTAGTACTGACAGACTATTCTAGTCTTACGATGTATATATAGTACCCGCTCTGGTAACCTTTTTCTCCCACCGGTATAGTAACGGTATCACCTCTTATATATCTAGTTTACTAGTATATATACATTAATAAGTCTCTTCAGTATATAATCAAATGCATTGGGAATGTTAATTTCCCACACATTAGAAATTGAAGGCTTCAGGGATTTTGTTAAAAATTAAAGTGTTGGTGTCCCTGGATAAGCCCCTTTTAGATGGCCTATGTTTTCCCAATAGTGTACACCCTTACTTCCAACCTAATGGGCATTATTTTAATTTTTTAATTATATAAAGGTAAATTCAATTCTAATTATGTAATAAATTTATTATTTAATAACACCCAAACCTTACAAAATGGCCAAAGGGCGGATTTCAACTATAAACTGGTTGGTTTGGGGCCTTGTTTGTGACGGTAGGAAATCTTATCGTATATATATTAATAATATATTATTATATATCTAATAATTTATACTATATATATAATATATATTTATATACTATATATTATATATATTACTAAATTCAACTATAAATATATTATTTTCTAATATTTATTAATTAATCCGATGATTATATGATTATACTTAAGCTGATTAAACTGTACAATCTTGTAAGCTAGATATATATATACTATACTATTATTGATATATATATATATATCATAATATATATAATATCAAAGAGGAAAAAAAAGAAAAGAAGGAAGGGAGAGAGGAGAAGAGAGGGAAGAGAGAGAGAGGAGAGAGAGAGTAGATATTCAAATTTTTTTTTTCAAAAATTTATTCGTGCGATTTCACCTGGGTAACCGAAAATTTGTACACGAGGAATTTTCGCATTTTTCTCCTATATCATAGACTAAGAAAAAATTCACTCGCGTCATGACTCGTAATATTCGTCTTATTTTCATTAATTTGTCGCATGGTGTCCTCATGTTGGCGTGATTCTTGGTGGTTCTCGTACCGGAGACTCAGGGAATCATGTTGCCAGTAGGGTTCCAGCCCTCTAATAATTTTATAATTAGAGATTTCACAAACATATAGAAGCAGGAGACTTGAAACTGGTCCGATGCCTTCTTTTTTTGAGGAGGCGGATCGGTCTAGGTAGAGCTTCTGTACATTGTCCAACGGTGAGCATTGGTGATGGTTCGTCCGGGGAATTATTTTCTTTTTCCTCATCTTATTTATTGTATTAATTTTGTCACACTGTTGTGTGCCATTGTTGGCGTTGTTGATTGTGTGTTGTCCGACTCAGGACGCAGCGTGAATGCACGTTCTCCAGTGGTGTTCTGAGATCTTTATGATATATATATAAGTATATAGTATATATATCGTATATATATATATTATATACATATTATATATATATATATTATTAATAGTAATACTATATAATCCTCATATACATTCTTAACACGTGATTTGCTTCACTTAAGTGTCTTGCTTAAGTAGCGCATATATTGCTATACGTAGATTAGTAACTCGCTCTAATTCCTACTTTAGTTTTTAACATTATATTAAATACTTTCACGTAGTTAACTTTATTAAAGTAACAATCTTTTTGCGTTTAATTGTCTAGGCGTAGTACTCAAGTAGTTTTCAACTTATACCTTAGGGAATACTTCAAACTTTTAACTAAGAAGCTAGTAATTTCTAAAGATGAATTTGCTATGTGTTCGAGGGCAGCTTACCTTACTGTATTATATATTTATGGCTCATCTAAATATGTTCGTTAAATTGTTTATAATCACTAACATAATGTACCTAAGTATTCTATATGCTGTATTAATTATAGCTATAATCGGGTTTTGAATGCGCTCAGAAGGCAACAACTCGTTTGTTTCAAGGAGTATGCTCGGAGCTAGCACTGTTCTTTTGTTCTCTTTCCAGAAGCTATCATATTCGATATAGAATTTCCGTATTGAGACTCCCATCTATTGGATAATGCAATTTGATTTTATTAGGCACCAATTGAACTATTATGTGCCATATAATTAATAAACATTTTTCATTCGTATGATAAATAATTTTGTAAATCACAAGAATGGAAGCTATAGTTGTTGTAAGAAAAATTTAAGAATTCAAAAGAGCAAAGTCAAAATAAAATATACTAAGGTATACATTAATATAAAGAAATAACAATCTACATTATTTTAATAATTAATATTAATATATATATATAGACATATAAATATTTACTATATAATTATATATGTAATATAATTTATATTGGGTGTTAATATTATTTATTATATCTATATATTATATATATAATAATTTATATATAATATTATATATATATATATATTTATATAATTATATATATTAATTATATAATATAATTAATATTATAATATATATATATTATATATATTTATATATATTATTATTCGTTTTGGGATTATTTCGCATTGACTTGAATATTAAAAATAATATTTGCATTCGACGCGGCCATCGAATGTGAATAGAGATTGTTCGATAGGGATTGTTGGAAAATTTAGAACTTTTGTGAGAAATGTATTAGAATGATTCGACTTAATTGCCGTTTCGTAGTGACAGTATTTGGCCATCGAAATCTTAGCAAATAAGATTTTGGTGCCTCGTGACTTGTGAGTTATTGTTCGAAATCAACAGATGATGCATTCGTTTTTTGACATCTTTCCAGTGTTGTTTGGGATTAATTCGATTATGTTTTCCCCATGAACATCACAAACTGGACACTTTGCATGTAATATTCATCGAATGGAAGAATGATATCTGGGTACACTACTAAGGACTAGCAAACACAAGGAAACATGTAAAAGAAAATGAGTAATAGTTTAAAGAGATCAATTCAAGTTTAAGATACGAAGAGAATGAGACTATTGAAAAACATAAAAAGACAAATATATGGCACTCTGAAAACGATAAAATCATCCATAAAGAAATGGATAGTGTCATTTACAGAATGATTTTAATCCGGAAAATCTTCTAGTTTCGTCACGTTTGAAAATTTTTGCTTGTAGGTAACGAAAGTATCCGTCTCTTTCAACACACTACTCAAAAAAAAAATCTATGAGATATTATTTAGAGAAAAATATTACTGGACGTGTTAAAATAAAGTCGAATTAATAACTTATCAACAATCACCCAAGTTAGCTTTCTCCCTCGACGAATGTCAGATCTCATCAGCAAGTTTTCTGTATTCTCTGGTATCATTGCGTCAATTATTATTCAAAGGCAAAATGTGTCTTCTCGAATCTTTACTGACGTCTACAGGTTGCGATTATTTTCAATGGTATTAATGGAATGTTGACGAAATGGTACCTATCCCCAGATGATGTTCATTGTTTCATGAGAGATTTACTGGTGAATATAAAGAAAATAGTTTATTCTTTTTTGAGTGAAAACACAAACTCCGTCAGCACCAACATTAGAATTCTGAACAAAAAACTTTCAGTGGTTCAGTCAAAGTTCTTCAATTGAATTTGCGGCACACTTGTTAATCATTCGACTAAGTCAGTAAAGAACTAAACAAAAACAGGCCAGAAATTTTAAGTACGCTAAACTTTCAGTAATCATGCGTTACTCTGTAAATTTTTAGGTTGAGAGAATTAAATTGAATCTCTTGCACAGACGCGTAAGGGCTCTGATTATAAACATGAATGTCTCCATTCCATGACATTTCTATTTAAACAATTTGTATCATTGTACTGCCATATCAGTTGAAGATCTAATTATGATATTAGCAAACTATTGATTTGTCATCGTCTTCGTATAACTCTGATGAGAGTATTGATTATCCTCAGACAATGACAGTCAAGGAATATAAAATGATGAGAAGAGACGATATTGATTATCTTTTCTCTCTTTAAAATTATGGTTCGGGGTTACAATTGTTTATTGTAACATTAATGATGGAGAAAAAATAAACATCGTAAAATGGAAATACTATTTTACCTATCCATTGTTAATTTTTGATAGAACACGAACAGAATTTAGACGTCTAGCTGTTTTATACAACTATATTTGTCTTAACTGGTTTCCTTTACCTCTACTCGACACTTTAGGAGTTCATCTTAGCTTGTTCTTTTACCTCTGTGAATTGGTCTTTCATACTAAATATTATATATTATGTATAGTAATATTGAATATTATATATATTTATATATATATATACATATACTATTATTAGTATATTATATAATTAATATAATATAATTATAATATATTTATATATTATAATATATAATATATATATATATATAATATTTATATTAGTATTTATATATAAGTTATATATATATGATAATTATATATCTATATTAAATAAATATATATATATTCTCTGATACTACCAATCAGAGAGAGCCCTTTTCAAAAGGAGTGGGAAAAAAA
The DNA here is from genome assembly GCA_015478945.1 of Trachelipus rathkii. Lineage (NCBI taxonomy): Eukaryota > Metazoa > Arthropoda > Malacostraca > Isopoda > Trachelipodidae > Trachelipus > Trachelipus rathkii. The sequence goes on from JABUQX010032313.1 coordinate 13,851, forward strand.
TTAAAGAAAATTCCAAAAAGAAAACAAAATTAAAATACAATTGGAAAGTAAACCACCCTGTCTCCTGCCTAACGCATTTCCTCAGGTGGGCGCGAAGACGTGGGACTTAAAAAGAGATAGATTAAATATTGATCAGGGAAATAGAAGAAGTAAGATCTACAAAACAGCATGGGCTGGAAGAAGGATACCAACAACGAGTGATCCTCTGAGTTCCAATATTTCACCACTAATTTTCTGAGAGAACAAGGCACTTTGTGTTTGAGGACGACTCAGTGTGATGAATGCTATGAGGATCAATTCTCTTCGAGCACTGCATTGTTACATAACAGTGATAAGGGCACAAACGGCACGACGCAGAGAGAGAGGGTTCAAAGGGAGTCAGAATGTTATGAGGAACGTTTCATAGATCTTAGCCTTAGCTTTCAATATCTAGAAAGGAGGGTGGGAACGGATCACCCCAAATGTTGTGCAGTATTTGCCAAGGGACGAATAAGTACTTATTATAACTGGATGTACTGAGGATAAAAAAAATTCAAGCTAACTAACAGAATTCTCAGCTTTTTGTGAGGCCTTTAGCAACACGATTGATTGTGAGGTCTGCAAACAATTCAATATTTTTGTTGTACAAAGAATGTTAATTGTTATTTACGGTAAGACATTAGAAACCGTCAAAGGGATGAAAGTTGGGAGTGTTTTCGGAGGCGGATATGAAGAAGTTGAGCTTTCATAAGAGCTTTGAACTTCCAATATTACCGGTTTACCAAACTGAGAAATCCGACCAAATAAGCAAGGAATTGAATCAGCAAGCTGTAGACGAAGGTAAACTTAAATACAAACCGAGGGAGCAACATTTAAAAGATGGAAGAATGGAAGTTGATCATCGCATAAGATGAACAGAGTTAATATTTGCAAGCTAAGAAGATCTTTGATTGAATAAGTAAGGAATATAAAGTTGAGAATAAAACCGAACCCTGAGGAACACAAATTATAAGAAAGGAGAAGTGTTGCTCAACCAAAGCTAAATGGAAACGATCTGAAAGAAAACTAGACAACATATATAAAGAGAAGGAGAATATCCAAAGGAATGTACTTAGAGGTAGTCGTAATGCATGCATAACTGTCAAAGTTTAATATTCAGTCGCTACCAACAGACTCTAAGGTCCTTGGCAGACAAGACTATAGGATCATAGAGATAATAGGAAGGTGAAAGCCATACTGGAGAGACTAAAGAAGGATGAGTAATTCTATAGTTATCGAGAAATGAGAGTTAAGGAGAGTTTTCAAAGATTTTAGATAGAATACAATTTAAGGCAATAGGTCGATAGTGGATGAGCCGCTTTTCTCGAAACATTTCAGACTATTGACTTTCTTCACGTCTTCAGCTGACACTGACTTTACCCTCTCCGTGAAAAACTGAGAAGTGAGAAATCTTTGTTTTGTATCTAATGTTCAGAAACGTAGCCATAGAATAAAGGTCGTTTCTCTATGAAACCGAACCATTTATTAATTTCTATCAATATCATCTCTCTCATTATTTTTATTCCTTGACTGACATTGCTTAGGGATACTAATACCCTCTTCAGATTGATTAACAGAAGAATAACGCCAGTTATTGATGAAGATTTTTTTCTAATTACCATGGTTGGAGTACAGTGATACAATTGGTTTGAATAAAATTGTCATGAGTTATTAAGACATTATTTTATCATTAGAGTGGCCTCAACAAGTAATCAGATACATTAAGATCTTGACCCTTACCATCATTTTTTTTTAAAATAAAGGTTCACACTTCAAAGGGTAGTGCCCTATCCTAGGGGGTGAACAACTCTAGGTAATTGTTACCTAGGATTCGAATGAGACTCTGTTGCTGTACCTATTGTGTCAAGGTATCACGTGGTAACGTCATGTGCTACTGAAAGATGTGTAACATTAATTAGGGCGTGTATTTTCTTCAGGTCTTCTTGAACAATGGTCGAATGAATAAAGTGTGCAGCAATTGACCTGCATTCTGAGAGACTTTGCTGGCACATCATTTCTAATATTAAGGTGCAGTTAATGACCGACGGAGATTGTGCTATTCACTTAAGAAAGAAACAAAAGTTTGCTTTATATTGGTACTAACATCTCTCATGAAACAGTGAACATCATCTGTATGAAGAGGGGTTCCATTTCACCAACATTCCATAAAATACGTCACTGAGATGTTTACTCCAACCCCCCCGTGTGACGTTGAGTGAGTGGTTCAGCGCAACACACAATCTTTTCTTTTGCCGTTTAAAATCCTTGTCTACGGAATGACTAGCCAGAGATGACGAAGAATCTCCTGACAGAGTATCTGACCATTCGTCAGTGGAGAAAACCAATTTAGATGAGTGTTTGATAGAGGATATTAATTGAGAAACTTTAGTTTCAAGGCAACCATACATTTTGTCACAAAGAATATATCTAGTATTTCCCTTGAGCTGGTGGGTATAAAGGGACCGGAGCGGTCCCTTTATACCCACCAGGTCAAAGGAAGTACTACAGAGATATTCTTTGTGAGAAAATGTAAGACTACCATACAAAGAGGTATTTCAAACTGGGAAAACAGAAAATCGTCCATTACTGTCACTTCTGCAGCTTTGCAATCAACCATTTGTTTTATTGAGATTTTAGCCTCCAATATCTTTGTATTTTTAATACTAATTTCAAGAATAATTCATTTCATTCCTAAAGTTGGTATTGGAAATGCTTTCCCTTTTACTCTATTATTTTCTACATCTTCCTCGTGCTTACTGTTGAGATGGATTTTTTAGCCCAGATATTGCTCTTCCTTCCCGAGAATAATTACCATTTCAAAGTATACACTTTGCAATGTCATTGGATACAGTATCAAAGTAATGCAAATCCATACTGGATGAGGATGTCATTGCGTAATTGCTTGAACAATTGATCTCAAACTTATATACTCACACATACAAGTCTATCAATATTGTTAGACTTCGAGAGTGCCTCAAATTACAGTCACGACTTTGATTCGGTATTAGCAAATTCATTCTGACAAATTTATCACAAAATTTGCTAAATTTCCCAACAAAGTTCCATCGCACCGTTTTATATTCGCATTCGAATGAGCTCGAGTGTGAATGCGAATATATATATATATATATATATATATATATATATTTATATATATATATATATATATATATATTATATATATATATATATATTAAATAAAATATATATAATATATTTAATCTTAGAAGCGCTAGTGTGTAGAGAATATATAATAGTATATATATATATATATATATATATATATATATAAAAACTTTAGACATTTAGATTTATATATAAAAAATTAAATTTAATAAATTTGCTTTGTAGTGTGTTATGGAGTTTTTTTGGTCGAGACAATTGAATTTTCTTTTAGTTTTGATGTCCGATGCGTGGCTTCAATTTTATTGTCTTTTTCGTTCTTTATAGTTTTTGTTTTATTTTTTCCCTTGTTTATTATCCCTAACACTATTTGTTCTTCTTTTTTGTTGTTTTTTATCTTTGTTATATGTTTTCTTTGTTTTTATTTTGATTTTTCTCTCTTATATCTTCATTAATTTTTTTTTTTTTAACTTTTCTCAAATTTTCCTCTATCTCTTCTCAATTCTTTC
>JABUQX010032314.1:0-28469 GCA_015478945.1 Trachelipus rathkii
TTTATCTTCTCACCTTTATTCACAGTAGCATAGTATATGCACATAAGCTTTATAATCTATAGTTATAATAATTATATTTAATCGTAATATAAATCATATTTATGAACGCACCATAATAAGTTAATACTTTGTATTACAATTGGGATAGTTATGCGGGAGATAATATCTTGTATATAGAATGACAAATATATATTATTGTTATTATATTAAGAATAAGACTTATATTTATGTCTCACGCCTGTACTACTGTGGCGATTAATGAAAAATTCGGATTCAAATTCGAGTCATAAGAATAGACCCATTATGAGACCTTTATTCACGTAAGTATGATGATTTTGGTGAGTAAAACCTTTTCTCTCCTCACTAATATGTTACGTCTATTATTACATTATATATATATATATTATAGTTATAATATATATATATATATGCAACTATATTTTACTTTTTATATCTTATTTTATCTGAGCATAGCTTAATATTAGTGATATATATATTATATAATATTAATTTATTATATATATATACTTTAATATATATATAATATATAATTATTATTATATTTATTAATTAATTATTAAATATATATATAAATATATATATATAATAATACTTATATATATATATTTATATATATATATATATATATTACTAATTATTATTATATTAATATTATTATATATTATAACTTATCTATATTAACTGATAATATATGCCTCACTAACATCTCAGATTAGCACGACGAATGGTGTGAGAGGAGAGATGTCGACAACTTATGGATTTTATAAACCTTCCGGACTCATAGATAACATTTCGGAAACATTTTTGAAATCATCGTTTCCGAAGTTTTTTGACTTTATTCACGTGACGTGCGTATCTTAGGTTTAAGAACGATTTGCTTTAGTATTTAGCTGCAAAAAATAAGATAATCCATCGTTAGGAAAAATTAGTACCCATAAATGGTTCATCTGGATAACTCTCCTAATTTAATCAAATGTTCTCCTTCTGTCTCAGAAATCTCATAGAGAAATTGAGTTATTCCTTTATAAGGTGTTGTATACATATGTTTGTGAAATGTGTTTTTTTGTTTTTAAAATGATTACATGTTTTTTTATATTTTACTGACCGATTCCCATATTTCAACTATCGCTTGAAAATAAATAGTTTTTAAACCTTGGGCAGAATTCTTTCACCAGCACTTACTCTTGTGTGCCATGCAATTTACATTAATAAAATCACGATAGTACCAACTTTATCTCTAATATTTCATTTCCATGCTTCACCACAGGGTATCATTGATATATCACATTGATGTGTGCAGAATCTAGATACTTGGTTTATGGAGAGAAATACAATGTAAGTCTCATGAAATTTGGGGGAAATGTGACACAAAATGATTCGGATCACACTGAAACATATCTATTAGATATTCTTTTATTTATTATTTTTTTCTCAACATCTATTGAGATTTCTTTAATTTCTTCTTCAATCTTTTCTCGACATAAATATCGTATAGCGAATATCACAACTGTGGTTACAAAATGTATTTCACGCATTTTTAATGGTATTAAAGGAACTAGCAATCACATATGTTTTTGATATACACATGATGTATTTATGCACCTGTAATAAAAAGGAGAGATGCACTTATTCCGATTCTCACCTTTTATCATCCATTTAGACTTATATATCTCTCACAATGCCTACTAATCTGAGAACACTATATTATTTTTGACTTTATCGTATCCACTATTATAAATTAATATATTAATATATAATTCAAAGTAATTATTTGTAATCATTATGTATTATGGTTAGATAGTGAAAATATTAATTAATATATGTAATATATATTGTATTATTATTATGAATATATTTTGCAAAGGAATTATATCTAATATATAATATAAAATAAATATACGTTTAATTTCTTTATAAATAGTATTTAAATATTATAATATAAGGTACGAATTAATTATATGTTCAGATATTTATAATATCGATATTATTTTTATATTTTCTAAATATATATTGACTAGAGATATGTAGGTTGCTTACATAATAATTTTCCATACTCAAAACTATATTTATATTAATCATATTAATCACACTCAGTTAAATTGTATCTCCTCATGACTTGATATATATATATATAATATATATTTATATATATATATATCTATATTATATATATCACTCAACCTAATATTATATATTCTATATTTTATATATTATATACTTTATAGTATATATTTATAAAATAAGTTTAATATTATATATAGTGAATTATAAATAATTAATTTTTTCGCTTGCGCTAATTTATATTAAGAAAGTCATCCATTAATGAAAACTGATACTGAAAATATATTTTGTATCTGACAGAACTAAGTGTGTGTAAGTAAAGTGCTGGCTAAACCATATCTTCCATTTATGAACATTTATGATATAATGTTATTTAATTGAACTTATAGATATTGGTAAAGTATTGTGCACTAATACCAGTATATGATTAGATGAGAAACGTGTTAAAGGAAGTGTGATGATCTATTTATTGGATGAGAAGATGAAGGTTGTAAAATAGACGATTTCGAGAATAGTTTTCACAAGTGAGTAGGACTCACCGGTCAAGTGTTCAACTGATCTCTGATGGCGTATCTGGATCTTTGAGTAAAAATGAGGAAAGTGTAATCGCAGCCGTTTAACCGTGGATCACTGGACTCGCGCAGTACACTTCATAATATATATATTAGATAATTAATATATATAATATAATATATATATATATATAATATATATTATTATCACTTATATATATATTATATATTATATATATATATATATATATATATAATATACAAGTATATATATATATATCACTATAATATATATATATATATATTCATATTTATTATAATTTAATATTAATTTATATAATAATAATATTATTGAATAGGTGTTAAGCGGATCAGTAGATTTTTCTACTCTCCGTCGGATGCGGATACGATAAATATATTTCCAGCGATTGAGCGGATTGCAGATAGCGGATAAGTTAAGTTTTATTTAAGTTTTATATATATAACATATAACTTTTCATATATATAATTATATATATATATATAATAGTATTTAAGTATATATATTCTAATATAATTAATTATAATATAATATATATATATATATATAATATATAATCATAATATAATATATATATTATAACTATTAATTATAATATATATATCATATATATATATAATATATATATATTTATATTATATAAATATAATATCTATTATATTATACTTAATATATTATTACTATATTATTATATATATATATATATAATTATTATATATATGTATATATAATATATATTATATATTAATTATTATATAATAATATATAAAATTAATTTCTTATGTACGTAATGTACCAACATATAGTCAGCTATTCTCTCTAACTATATTATAGGTATTATATCTACGACACAGTGACTAGAGTAGAGAGTTATATCTTATCTTATCGCATTTTGAGTACCAAATCTTCAATATAATCTACAATCGTAGTACTAGAAGCTGCTATTTTATGTATTTTTATCTGAGTACTATAAGTATATTATCTGTCTGGGTGTCATACTACCTCCGTCAATCTTCAAGGCTCTCCTCTTTGATCACGTCATCTTGTCACGATCGTCTCTCTTGACCATAGACCTTATTTCTTCGTGCGAGACCAGCCACGCGGAGCAATACCTCTTCCCTAATAGATTCTTCTCTTCCAACTTTCTCGATAATATATATGGTTACTTAAGTGATGCCTTGTTTTGTTAAGCTCGACTCTGATTCTCGTGAGGGTAAAAATCTATTTGTCTGAAACTACCACATATTTGTTATCTCTATTAGAACGTAAAAAAGCTTCTGAAGCCCACCTTTTCCATGTGGTTCACAAGGTTCTGCATATCATCTTTGCTTTTCTTGCCATGAATACTCCGAGACGCTATCTTCTCTGTGCCGGACTCATCTTAACAGCACCTCGTTCACTCTTTAAACTTAATTCTCTTACTTTTAAGGCCCTACTTTGTCATAATGGCAATTGCTGAGAAGTTTCTGGGTGAACGACTTTCTGCAATAGGATTATGTGAAATAAGATGACTTTGTCCAATTATTTTTATTTTTTAATTTTATTTCTTTTCACACAAACGATCACGCTGCACTATAGTTTATTTTTACGAATATTGACGATGGGTTTTTGAAGAACCCTCACATTTTCTCTTTTGATAACTTTCTTCGATTCAGTTTGTGAATTAGACGTGTATATATATGAGACACACTTTCTTCTGAATCAAGAACTCTTACACTTCGCTCAGCTAATTTGATTAGCCAATAAAGCATTTTATCTGATCTCACTCTGATCGTTGTGATGGCTAGGCTCTTGTTGTAAATGTAGGTCGGAATATATTAATGGATTTCAGCATATGGGAACTACGCCTCCTAAAGACATAGAGAAAAAAAATAAAGAACGTTGTGCTCGATTTAGAATGATGGAAATTTCTATTTAGACTTTATCATATAATTGATTGACTTATGGATGATATTATTTCTTAAGCTTTTATGTCCGCAAAACTACTGTTTATGCTTGCACACTCATGATTTTCATTTCAAACACATTCTATATTTTTTATCGAGTCTTAATTAAACATAAAAAAACTAAAAATTTAATGTCTAATATGCAAAATTTATCTAGAATGCGTTAAATAACTCACCGGATTTAGTATATTAGATATTTAACGTCTAGAAGTTATATGCGAATGGATAAAATAATAATTGGCAGTATTCCAATTCATCGTTTGAGAGCACAAAGACGTTTGAAATCTATTATCTATCTTCGGCATGAGTGCTTCTGTCATCCTCGGTCAACATTCTTCCGTTGTATTTGGAGAATAATAAATAAGTTTTAATTACTATATATATTTATTACCTATTAAAAAGGTGATTTTGCACATTACTTATATATATATATATAATATAGTTAAAAATCAATGTGAGCATGCATTTCTACTTGGAGTAATCCATCTAAAAAGTAATACATACAATAAAATACTATTTGAAGAAATTACATACTTTACTATGTATTAAAATAATACTTAAATATAGGAGTTCACTAGGATTAATTTTTTGTAACAAAATCGTTTTATTTAACATTATGAGAATTATACACCCTCCTTAAAAAGACGGCTATGCCGTGGAGACTTTGTTAATTCTTCTTATTAATATGATATATTGCAACACATCGTTTCTCATAATTCATTATGATATGTAATTACTATCGTACTGCTAATCTACGAAAATTAAATGTGGATAGCGTTATGCGGATGCGGATTATGATATCTACGACATCATATTTTCGTATTGAGGGAGATTGATTACAGATAATTTAGACTAATATATTTATATTAATATAAGTATATATATATATAATATATAATACTCACTAATATTATATATCTATAATATATATACATATATATATATAATATATATAATATATTAAATAATATATATATATAGAATATAATATATATATTATATCTATTATAAATTATATATATAATTATATAAATACTCATAGTTATCCTTCCCTGGTGAGCAACTGACATGAGATAAACCTAGCATAATATTCACCTACCAGATATAGATAAATTATTCTAGAAATAACCAGGTATTTAAATTTAATAGACACCGTGCAATAATGTCTCCATACTTAAATGGGAGGGTTTGAAATTTGCTCACTCAATAAATGCGGTAAACTTTAAAAAATAGATAAATGTGAAAGTAAATGTTCACGAACATATAACTAAGTCTATTAAGGATTTACAGATTTTGATATACATAGAGAGGTATACACTCTAAAATTAAATACGTGGTAATGTATTAATAATGTGTTGTAGTCTATTGAGAACCTTCCCTAATTGATGGAACGCACTCGTCGCAAAAGGAATAGTGTTCAGAAGAGGTACACTCGTCCCTTGTAAATAGCGTAGTATAATATAGTGCTATTGTAAGTTACTTGTTATTTTTCAATACAAAAATTAGAAACTAGCTTGAAATAGAGACTAGGAAAAAGTTCAGATGATATGGAGTCTAAAGAGTTCTTATATTATTCATTTAATAATTATATAATATATATTAATATAAATTGTTATATATATATATAGTTTGTACTTGAATATAATTTATATTGGTTATAGCAAAAGAGTATAATTATTCAATATAATATAATTTATAAATATAACTAGAGAAAGCTTTTTAATATATATTATTCACAATCGATATATATCTAATTATGATTGATTGCAAATATTATTAATTTTTACTTTTATAATTAAATCAAGAAATTTAGGTATAATTAACTCATGTATACATAAGACACAATATTTTATTTATATAAGATTGTAAAGTATATTAATATCTCTCTGCACATTAGCACATAAAGTTGAGCGTGAATATTAGTATTGGTTATTCTGTTGATTTTGCCATTTTTTTATTAATTGCTTCTCTATAAATCGAGTCAATCTATACCTATGAGTTTAAAGCAATTTGGCAAACTACTCTCTCTCGTGTTACAAAATATAAACTTATTAAAATCAGTTATATTTTAAAGTATCTATAATAATATAGGGATTTGGTTAACTATATGTACTTTTCTGCAGTGAATCGGAATATTTGACATTATTATTACATAGCACTTGTGCTCATTATAATTCTTTAGCGTAATACATTAGAGTCACTAATATAGAGACATATTACATCAGATAAAAAATTAAACTTTGCTATGAATTATATCTACATAAATCTTCTAACTTTAAACTGCATTGGTGTTGCGTTCTAGGCTACTAAAGTAAATGTTATGCTGGTCAGCAATGAAAGAGATTGTTGTTAAGTTTAAAGCTAGATCCTGTTGAATGCGAGTCTACCTATGCTCGTAATCTAAGGGAACCTTGCATGCAAGAGCGATTTATACCAAGGGTCTCATGTTTAGCGGAATCACATTATTTTCGAGGGAACAACGTTTAAATTTACCTATCCATAAACAGTTTGGATTATAATCTAGTGATACACCTTGTGGAAAGATATGAAGCTTTCTCGCTCTCTAGTACCTCTACATCTTGTGAGAGTATATATGGAAAATCTATCGGTAGGATTTGATAAGCCTCCGACCTTTATCCCCATTGATTATTTATGTATATATAGTAGGTGCGCTTATTTCACTAATTTTTATTCTAATCATCCGATATCTAACTAGTATATTGAATATTGGAGAATTGTTCCTCATCACCAATTCTTTTGCCAAGTGTATAAGTATCAAATATAGTATTATTTTCGAGATAATCATGTGGGAGATATGAGATGGTCTTCGATCCATTGCTATTGATTGTGTATCGTATAGCTATCACATTCTCAAAATTAAATATTATTAAACTAGAATATATATAGATGAATTAATTTTCCATCAGGTTATACTTATACATCTCATTATTAATAATTATAGTATACTATAGTACTATACTATATACTATATATTACAGGTACCTGAAGTATATGATATTTAGATAAATGGTGGTCAGTACATGGATGATATTTCTTTATCTATTTTAAAGTATAGGACACAGAAGAGACAATATATTAGAAGTTCAATTTGATTAAATCAAATTGATTGAAATTATTTCTCATATATAGAAATAATGTGTATTAGTTATCATAAATGTCTACACGAAAATAGTACGAATTAATAAGCTTAGAGTATAGCGTTTTAGTAGTTTAGTAGGTGATATAACTACCTATTAGTACTCCACCGATCATGAGTGGTATGTTGTTTGATAGTATTATTACGTTCCACGATTATGAACATCTTCATAATTATTAGATAATAATATTTATTGCGATCGACACTTGGTCGCTCTAAGTTCTCAATCTTACTATAGGTGATTGATTAGCCATACATATTAAACTAGAGAGCTGAGGAGGATGGCGACTGGAGGGATGTTATTATCCTCTGGATATCTGCGAGCTCTATGAATTCTCCATTCGCTATTCCAACAAATCTGTCACATATTGCGGAAGATGGCGCTGCTTTTATTTTTTGATAGTCTCGACATGCCTTGAAATATGTATCATGAAGATTGAACTGAGCGTAAGGTAACGACTATAAGTATGAACCTGAGGCTTCGAGAGTCAGTCAGAGAGGCTTCTCTCCTGTGTAATGTAACGCACTTGAGGAGTTAACTTCAATGGTCGCTGCGTCCATCATCCTTGGTTCCTAGCATAATTGCTTGCAAAAACTTTTCTTCTGTTGATTGTGGATCTTGTTCGGGACTAGGTATAACCTGTGTCTGCGCGCTGTCTGTTGTCTGGCTTCCTTTAACTCTTTTCACTATTGGAGATGTCTCCATTGCTTCGTAGCGTAGAAGTAGTTTCGTCTGTCATGCTATTCTTCTTTCTTGTAATCTTCTGTTTTTATCAGTATACGAACGTATGCTTCTAGTAGGTGTTCTTAGTAACTCCGAAGTTGTCTGCATCTGTTTCGTTCGATGCAGAAGGAGTGTACTTGAAGGAGACGATGATTATTTTCTTCTTTGGCATTCGGTTATAGGTGGGAGTGAGTTATTGGTGTTAAGAGAATATAAAACCTTTCTCTTCTTCTTCATTTAGACTCTTCTTCCTTCTTCCTTTTTCAAAAAAAACTTTTCTCTTCTTTCCTTCTTCTTCTCTCTCCCTAGCTCTTCTCATTCAACGGCTGCTTCTCTTGTTCTCTCTTCTTCTGTTGTCTGGAATTTCCTGCCTTCTTCTGTTTTCTCTTCCTTCTTTTTTATTTTCTTAACTCTCTCTTCTACAGTGCCCAACTTCAGGGAATTGCATTATGTATGGTTTAATTGTGTTTTTTTTTCTTTTTTTCAATTTCTATTTCTCCTCTACCAACCTGCTCCTGTTGTGCTTATGTACGCAATGTCTTTGTTCTCTTGTCTCTGATTATACTTAATCTTCTTCTCTCTTTCTACCACGAAACTATTACCCCTTTTTTAGCGCGTATTTCACACATTGAATGACATTGTCAAACACATCTCGATTTTCATTCCCTATCTTCATTTCTCTTCTTCTTTCTTTCTTACAGTATTCTTTTTCGCTATCTTGTGACGTGTCCATGTTCTTGTGGAATGTACGGCCGTTCTCTTGAACTTATTCTTCTTCTTATTTCGTTGTACACACTTTTATTACAAAATATAATTATTAACATATATCACATATGCACACTTACATTCCTTAAAAACTTTATTATAATCATTTTCTTTGCACAATTTCTTTTTTAATAGACACTGGTTGAATGCGGTAAACATCTCTTTTACTCGTTCCGTCATAAAAACAATTTTTATGTGCTCCTTTTCATCTTATATACACTTCACTTTCATATATCATTTTATCTTGTCACTATGTGATGTGACACACAATAAATTCACTACACTCTTCATTTTTACTATCCTAACATCGACTTCCAGCATTTACATTCTTTGGGGAACTATAAAATTCGTGCTACCTTATCCTTTATTAAGGGTTCACAAGCTCTACTATTCTCACTCTTCTTCTTCAAACACTCTATTGCACCTTCTCCATTTTCTTTCCCATGCAAAATGATCAACAACACTGTTCTCACTAATATGTACTTTATTCACACACTTCCACCAATTACTTGTACAATTGAGTTCCTGGTATTTCATTTGTAACAGACTTTCTTCTTTTACACTTCTCTTTCTGTCTTACACTTTTTCCTCTCCTTCCTTTCATATACTTTTAATTTGTTCTCTTCTTAATTTTCTTTAACTTACTCCTCTTCCTGTTAGCATTCTTCCTTTCTTTCGTCTTATTACCTTTACTATATCATTCTATTTATTACTTATATTCTTATATCTTTACTTTATCTTCCTTTTTCATTAATTTCTTTATTATAATATATATCTATTATACTATATTATCATTACTACTTATGAATCTTCTCTATATTCAGTACGTACGCACATGGTTGCAGGCCATGCTCTTACATTACTTTTTTATTAAATTTAAATCTAATCTTTATCATAATATTTATTCATTTATCATTATAACTTATCTTACTCTTCTCTCCATTATCGCTACTTATTCTTATCTCTATTATTATCATTAGTATACTTATCTATGTGATATTTGATTTACATTTTATCAATTACTATCATTTCTTCTTCTTGCTTCTTCACATAAAGCCATGGATCTATGCTTTGTTGTATATTGTAAACGCGCAGGCATTGTAAATAATTGGCCCTTTTATGTTCTTTCTGTTTCCTCCTTTAAAAGTACCTCATCGCGAGTGAGATAGATGGGCTTTTGTTTTCTATAAATTTTATATAAGTTATTCAATTTGTTTTTGTCTTCTTTAAGTATTAGTGCCTGTTCCGTCTCGTACTTTAGTGTGAATGAGAGCTTGTCATACAGTTTGATGTATATATGGGAAAAGTAAATATTATCAAATCTAAGTTTAAATCTACTACAGTACACAGGAGGATTCTATTTAATATCACCATTATCTCACTGAGAGTTGAGACAGCACTGTAATATGCCTTCTAATTGACACACATATTATAGAAGATGATCTGTCATCGTATATATAAAGAAGTATATTCAAATGATGTATTAGTCAACATTATTTTGAAATATGTTACTCTCGTATATAATGCTATTTTCGAATCCACGTAAATAAATATTATAAGTATGTTATATAAAACGTTTTTAATAATATAATTAGTAAATATTTCTTATACTCATTGTAATGTTTATCTTGTGTGGTTGAATAAACAAAGCTTATAAATTTTTTTTGTGTTTGTGTTATATAGAGTGTCTAAAATAGGCAAACATACATATAAAAAAAGAATTCGATAATGTTATAATAATATTAATTAAAACGCAGGAGTCATCGTGAACACTACCTGTTGAGTATAAGGGAGTCAACCTGTATAAACATTTATGATACACTTACTAAAACTTATCTATTAGTGTGTAGTAAAAAAAAACACACCAAAATTTTTTTCACTTTTTCTCTTTTTTTTTATTTATCTAATTATCTTTTAAAAGACGCCTTCCTCTACATCATGGTGTGATTTTAGTTTCGAAAGTCGGAGCCGGAGCCCGGAGCCGGAGCCAATCAGAGTCCGCATGAGTTACTCGTAGCATTAAATTCCGATTATACATCACAATATGTAAGCGACTTTTCAGCGTGAGGAGGAGAGGACAAGTAGAGTGTATAGAGAGAAGAAAGAATTTGATGTTTGATCAGGATTTCGTTTGATTATAGCAAGTGGAAAAAGTAAGTAGAGAGAGGAGAGAGAGATTGACACGAAGTAGAGTACAGAAGGGAACAAAGTAGCAAATTTTGAAATGTGGAGCTGATAGGTAAAGGTTTAGCGGAGAAATTCCTGGAGACGAGAAGTCCGGAGCGTGGAGCGTGGAGTATACCGAAGCCGGAGTTGTAGCCGGAGCTCGAGAGATTGAGATTTATGTAAGTGACAGAATATTGTATTCTTTGCAGAGTAAGAAGAGTGAGTGCCGGAGGTCGCAAGCTGAAGAAATGTATTGGAAATGTGAGAGGCAAGAGGAGCCGATAGTCTCTCTAGACTCGCGAGTGAGCTCCGATGATCGCCGGAGCCGGAGCCGGAGTTCCGGTGCATCCCTAATACACCATGGAAATTCTTTTTTTCAATAATTTTTTGCCAACTTCAAATAATTCTGCCTATTTACACTACTGAATAACTACTTAAAATGGATCCGATGCCAGCAATCAGAGCTGTCACGGTGTATGCACCCACACACTAGGAAAGACCACGGAGCCCTAGGGGAAAAAAAGTATATCATTTATCATTAGAATATATTTATAGTTTATATTATTATTTATATTAGATCATTATTTTGGAGAGGCATGTGAGTGGGAAGAATAAGAATAATAATATGCCAAGGAATGCACAGATCTTTTTTATATATAAAAAATTTTGAATAGTGTAAGAGCACCTGAGCAAGTCTCTCGAGCCGGAGCCCGGAGCCGAGTAGGTCCAGAGCTCTGAGAGTTTCGACGAGGAATTGGAAGTAAATCATTATGGGAACATGAAAAGACGAATACGTTATCATTAGTAATTATATTAATTATTGAATAATAAATGAAAAATTTTTTTCTATGTTTTTTTGAAATAATATCGATTAATATTTTGAGTGGATCGCATTTTATACAAGCAGTCTAGTTGATAGATGAGCCTAGCGTTAGCTATGTTGTCGGATTAAATATTATTCCATATCTAATGTATGTATGTGCTATGATTGCTGCTGGAGGTCTGATGTGGCGGTATAGCACAGAGTCATATCGGCTGGAGTCCGGTAAGCTCGGGTCAAAGTGAGACAAGCGGTTGAGCTGTATTATTTTTTTGTTTTTTGTTTTAGTGATTTTAAGAGGAATTTATTTTTACTACTATTTAATAATTTGTTTTTGTCTATTTTGTGTTAATTAATTGGTTTTTTATGGATTTTGTGGAGATTGTTTTTAGTTCCTATGTTCTTAAACGCTAGTCATTAAGTTTGAGTTGTGTGTAGCAAGTAGCAGAGGAATGAGTTGTTTAAGTACAATTTAATAACCATTTATTTTTCACCTTCTTTTAAAAAACTCTTAATTAATTTTTAATATCGCGTTGTGTTATAGACGATGTTTGTTTTGTTTTTCTTGGTGCTTGGCTTTTTGGCTAAGTTTGTGTTATATAGCTGTTGGGTCTTGTAGTTACGTCAATCATGTTTGTATATTTTTAAGTCGATAGTATTGGTTGTGTTGTGATATCATGCCTCTAGTGTTTTGAGGTATTTATATTTGATCTAAGTATTTGTGGTTGTTTGATTTTATATATAAGGTATTACCCTCTCATATGTATAGCTGATATAAGTTCATACCCGTCCTATATTAATTGATCACTACTTCTCCACGTAGTATAATTCCATAGTGAAGCTCACTCCATATGTGACTATATCATTCATAGTGTACCTCATAGTAGTGACCTATAGCATCTATCATATATAATGGGTACCCTCACTACCTGTCCTATCGCCGCAGATAGGAGCGCGCGGGTGAGGTATCGCAGCATCGGAGCCTGGATGCATTGGTTTTGGCAGCGTAAGTTCCCAAAAGTTCAACCTATATGTAAAACTAGAAAATGTCAAATCTAGAATGAACAAAGGACGCAAAGTGTCTGAAATGAAAATGCCCCCACCTTCTTCTCTCTTTTACATCCATCTTTTATATACCCTCTAACGTGTGAGAACCTTCTCTTTCATCGGCACGTCAGCTTAAAATCCAACCGCTAGAGGCTTCACATGACTGCGGGAACGCTTTTTGCGTTGCGCCTGACCCTTCAGTTATACTGATATCCAATTTGATCAATAAAAAATTGGGTTCATTTTTTTGCATTCCCCTTTTTTACTGACAAATCGCACAACCATAACCCCTAACAAAAATCCTCGCATTCTTGACTGTGTTTCTCTTTGTATAGTTAATCAACTTTCATAATAGGCATTATATCAACTTAACATTCCTTCTCCTTCAGTTCGCCACTATTCTTTAATGACTCAATCCACTTTTCCTATTCGGTTTCTTCTCTGACTTCTCTTTTTTTCCGTCTCGGTTTCTTCTTCTCTTACTCCTACCTTGCCGGTTTTCGATTATTAATACAGCACACTTCTCACCTACTTCTGTACTAGTCTTCATGTGATGTATGTGACATGCCCCTTCGCCTATTTTCCGCATTTCCGCATTCGTTTTCGCAATCCACCTGATTTTCGTGACTACTAATATAATTCGCATCTCAGCAATTATTTATAATTGCCTGGTGTCTTTTTCTTTCTTCTTTCTTATGTTGAAGAATGTATAAATCACTTAGGGTTTTTATTGTTAATCATCTATTTTTTTTTAGATATTATGAATAAGCTTTGGAAATTAATTTTTTTAATTTCCTCATTCTTAAACTTCTTATACTTTATACTAATTTTTATATATTAATTATATATAGTCTATAATATAATATTATATAAATATATTGAAATAATATTTATTATTTATTTTATTTAATATATATACTTTATATTATATTTATTATTATCTATATATTACTATATTCATTATTATAATATTGTATGTATATATATATTATTATATATATATATTATTATATATATATATATATATATATATCTTATTTTCTATTTTATTACTACTTCATATAATGTAATATATTATCTTTTAATTATTATTTATTTATATATATTATTACTCATTATTCTTATATAATTATTGCATTATTATAGGGAGAAAAATGCATCTCTATCCTTATTCTTCCTTCTTTGTTTCTTCTTCTTTTCCTTCTTCTTTTTTGTATATATATTTTGTATCCTTTATTCTTTTCTGTTTGCTTCCTTACTTCCCTCATGTACAGATGTTGGGTTCTATTTTGGGTTATTCTCTTGTCGTTGTTTAGACTTACTAGGGTCTTTTAACATTAAGCTTCTTTGAAGTATGGTTGTTTTACTCTAGTTAAGTGTAGGAATTTGCCAATTGTCCGTTAGTTTCCAAAATAATAAAATCATGACTTCGACTCATTACGCTGGCTTTAATCAATTAGGCTCAGTTGTTTTTTTAGCTTGTAATGTGCATCCTATCTATTTGTCCTCTTCTTACGGTCTTCTTTTCCATTCTTCTTTCATTCCAGTTCTAAAACTTTTCCCTATAGCGCTTCTTCTTATTGGCCTTTGTACTTTTCCCCTAGTCTTCTTCTGCCTCGCTCCTATTTCGTAATATCTTTCATCACTTGTTTCGACATTTTCTACTGATTATATAATTAAATTATGCCAAGAATCATAGACCCATTAATGATTAAACTTTTTATTTATTTATTTCACGTCGTATTTATTTGCTGCGAAAGTCAGCCAATAATATGTCGTAGGTGTTATTATAAATTTTTGACTGCTAAAAAATTAGACTAAACTATCACTTAAAAAATGTAGAAATATGGGCTCTTATAGAAATAATAATATTCATGTTATATATCGCTGTTTTATGATAAAGTGACGGATGGGAGTAAGCGGGAGACGAGCGATAATAACACATCATGTATATAGAGAGCTTGTTTATGAAAGACGCTATATATAGTATATTTTATAGGAGATATTGGATATATAATCTTAGTATTGTGGGAGCCCAGCGGGATATACAGAAGTGTAGGTTTAAGATGGAACGGAAATTATAGATCTAATAAATAATTGTAAATAGGGAAACTCTTTGCTAATAGACCAATAAATTATGTTCCGACAACGAGATCATTCATTATTACAGATTTAGTTATGTGACTCTAGAGAAATAATGTTTAGTTATTATAGTTGGTATATATATAGAGTAAACTGTCATTGTAGTAGTATATAAAAGTTAAGTTAAATTATGGAGGTTGTAAATTGTTATTGAGGGGAGAATATGATGATAGAGGCTTGTTTAAATGAAAAATATACACATGTCTTTATGAGGTTTTGAATAATTAGATAAGATAGGATTATTATATTGGAGTAAAAGAGTTTTCATCGTTTGGTGACAGTACATTGATACTTGATAAGTATTGGTATTTAATAATTATATTTAGTTATTGAGTTCTTGCTTAGAAGTTTATTAGAAATAGGATGTGAGATGTGATTTGTTGTTAGGTCGATTATGCAATTATAAACTGTTAATTTTTATTATAATACAATATAGAGTTGTAATATTATTGAGTTAGTAGGAGTAATATCGATGCATAAAAAAGTTAATATGATTTGAGATAAGCTGGTAGCTTGAAGGGACTTATATATATCCAATAGTTAACTCAGGGTAGCGGATAGTAGTAAATAAATAAATATTTCGACTTACTGAGTCAATATACACAGACCTATAATCCAGAGAGATAACATATACGATTAAATTTACAAATAGAATTTGGATGTTATCGAATACTTATATCATCGAGTACATTCACGAGAGATTACCACTTAAATACAAAAAATATTCTAGACATTACTCACGTTAATCACGTAATACTACACTGAGTACTGAGCAGTATCAAGTGAAATTCTTAAAAAGTAGAGAAATATTATTTACTGGCACCCCTAATGAACCAGCAGATCTAATTTATCCAAAGGACATTATTGATACTTACGTTGATAGAAAAATTCTATTATTTTTAGATCTGTTAACTATTGAGTAAATAAAAATATATATATGATTTATCCAATCGAGTATATTATTTCAAAATGAAACTGTTACATTTCGTGATATTTGCTCTGAATCTAGAGTATCAATTATACTCTTAATATATATATCACGCATAAATATTTCTAGACTTAGAATAGGATTGTAAAAGACAGACTTATGGAACAACCCGTGAAGGCGTAAAAAATGTACGCAATCAACCCGCATAAATTTGGTGAATTTTCGCAAAATATGCCCTGAGACCAACTGCGACTATTATCACTCGCACCCAAATCGGTGAACTTGAAGCGACTTCACACTGATGTACTACTGCTATTATATGGTCTTGAAGTATAAGGCCCAAACGTCATGTATTTGCACACCGATTCTATGATATTGAGGAGATCTTAGTTGAGGATGAACTCTCTGAACTTAGTTCAAAGTTGCCATACAGCCAGAAATGCAAGTATTGATCCTTTTTCGAAACTTCGCCTCTTCTGTCTCAGCATAAAATGATACGATTAAGAGAAATTCTTTAACAGAATTAATCTTCATTTAACCAAACGCCAAAAAACACACAGTGTGAAAAAGCATACATTGTATAACATGTCGTACTACTCGTCACATGAAAAGAGAAATAGAGACGAGACAAAACAGAGAAGTCAGCCATGAAGCAGAGCAGCGGAGCGCCCGGAAAGCTCCTGGCTAATGTCCGGTTT
This sequence comes from Trachelipus rathkii, assembly GCA_015478945.1. NCBI lineage: Eukaryota > Metazoa > Arthropoda > Malacostraca > Isopoda > Trachelipodidae > Trachelipus > Trachelipus rathkii. The sequence goes on from JABUQX010032314.1 coordinate 17,028, forward strand.
GCACAGTCTTCCTGTAGTCTGAGCGGGTATATATATGAGAGAATAAGAATAACAAATAATATATAAGAATAATAAATACAATATGAATAAGTAAGAGATTAAAATAATCAACGAATGAATATATAATACATGAATAAGAAATAATAAAATAATAAACAAGTCCAGAATGAAAATAATACCAGAAAAATATAAACCACACACCATAAAAGTACCTGAAATATGCAAATAGATAAGAAAGTAATAGTCAAAAATAGAAGAAAGAAAAATTAACAAATAATAAAAATACAAGTCGGAGTAATAAGACTACAATAAAAATGAAGTAAACAATATATAATTTCAATCAATAATATAATAATAGATAATAATTTAATAAAATGTATCAAGTAGGAGTGTTTTTGCAATTGATGAATGTGAGGTAAAATACTTTTATGAGTATTGTAAAGTAGAATCTAATAATATAATAATGAATTAATAATAATAAGAACAATACAATAACAATATATCATAATAATGCGCACAGAAAAATAATAATAATAATTAATAATAATATAAAATATTAATAATAATAATAATAATAATAATAATAATAATAATAATAATAATAATAATAATAATAATAATAATAATAATAATAATAATAATAATAATAATAATAATAATAAAATTGTAATGATATTTATCAATACCAAAAAATAATAATAAATATATATTAAAATAAAATGAATAATAATAATAATAATAATAATAATGCGCTGATTTTAAAATAACTATTTTGCTAAGTAGAGAAGATTGGATCGTATTAAGTATTTACTTTATATTTTGAAGCTCCTAACAATATATTATTTACATTTCAAAATATAAATGCTAATATATTTGTGTTAATGTAGATTTTATCATGCAAAAACTATTTAAAATTTTACATGAAATAAATTTTCTTGCAGTTTTCCAGGTTCCTTGCTTTCAAAATTTAATAACAACATTTTAATAAAATTTTCATATGTGTTTAAAAACCCTCAAAAATTCACCATCTTAACTTACCATTACATCTGACTTCGTAAACATAATCTTCCCATTTGGTGGAACCATGGAGGGTAAGGGCTCCGTTCGTTGCATGAACATCCACAGAAGCTGATAAATGCTTATAATCTTCAAGGGTTGTCAAAACTTTGCCTAAAGCTGATAATCGTAAATCTTTAGGACCACTGTCATTCTTAGCTTCTATGATGAAATGAACTTTGTCTTTGTCCCACTGTAATCAAAATGTTCAATTAAAAGAAATTATTTACAGAAATAGTATCTACACTCATAGTATGCACATTAAACAGATTAGATTAAGACATTGAACACAGTTAAAGAATTTTAGTCCTATAATGAAGAACATCTTCTAGAGATTTCTGTATCGAATGTCTTTAAATTGAAATATCTAATAAGTAAATGAATGATTTGATGTCTACTGATGAAATATATAAAATTTTTGCTAATATCTGGTTGGGTGTTTCTGATATACGAAGGCCTCTGCAATTTCCTAGTATTACTGGACTTCCACGGCGATCCGTTAAGTTTATGCAAGTGTAGAATTAAAATAGTTGATTGACCTTGCGTTGAATGTTAAAGCTTTGCTTGACTGTAGATTATGTTGTAATGCTGTACGACCCATTATTTCTTCGTGTAACCAATATTCACGTACATTAACTTCCGTAAGTTTAATTGGTACCGCGTGATGGTTTCGAGCAAAGCATCTTTGTGCATAAAGGAAGATGAAGTTGGTTTTGGCATTACTGGTATAAGGCTGATTTATTTTGAGTGTCTTTATATTGAGGAAGATTTCAAAAGTATAGAATGGGCACATTCCATTCCTATGACAATAGATTGGAAGTTATGAGAAGAAATTTATCGAATTTTTCTTGATATTTTTACTTTTTTTAATAATAATTTGTAAGGGTTTTATAATTAAATTTTCAACTGAATTAATGAATAATAAGTTATTAATTTTAACTTAAATGCGCAATTTCTCAAAAGTTTCCCCAATGAATCATAGGTTGTCATCTTGTAAACTAAAATATTTACGTAGTAGACATTCTTTGACAATATACGGTAAATATACCTATAGACATCGATATACAGACTATTATCAGTGGGTTTGACTTGTATGCCTGTAGAGAGTAATAGCTGTCCAGAATTAACATTGATTTTTGAATGTTCCTATAAAATCAGATAAGTATTAAACTATGTAAGTTTCGTCATGGTGAATTAAGCATACATTGTCTATTGATGAATGATTTTATATGATCATGTTCGTTAAAAATAGTGAGGGGTGTCCGTCGCACATGACTTTCGCTAAATACGGTTAAATTGTTTGTTTACGAAGGATTGTTTACCAGATTGGACTTTAGAAGTCAGTCAGAATGTAGTCAGTGGTGGCGTCAGTCGGATCCATCAGTTTGTAGATATATTTTTTCTTTAAAATTATGGGACGTTTCGTCAATTTTACTTCAGCATATGTTCTGATATATTTGGTGGGGGTAGGTTATTGAGTGATACACACTTCGTTATTATTATTAAATGTATCAAGAACCGGTACATTTATGAACAAGGTTTCTACATAACGTGAGGCGAATATAAGTGGCCTTAACGTTTTAGTTGATAATTTACAGTATGTTTATTATGATTTAACTATGAAGAGTTATAAGATATTGGTCGATTAATGCGTTTAGATATTGGGCCTATGGTGTATACCCGTTGTTTCACATATGATATTCACATGTCTCATAAAGTTGAATTTTCTGAGTTTGTGTATTTAAGGGCAATCCATATATTATATATATATATATATATATTATATATATAAATATATATATTAATATATATATTATATATTTATAATTATATAATTAATATCCTAAATTATAAAATCCAGTTCTTTTAATTTTGCCAGAATCTTTTGTTTTTATTTCATACGCGATTCCTTTTATTATATATTATAATATATTATTATTATTATTATTATTATTATTATTATATTATATTATGATATATATATTATTATTATTATTATAATTATTGATAACTGAAAGTATTAAAATGTTATTTTATAGGTTTTAATAAAAAATAAAAAAATTTGCATTATAATTACGTTATAAATTTGTTTCCGAAACTGAAATATATTTTGTTTAGTATGTGTTGCCTGCATCTTTATGTTTTAGTTACTCTACCGTGTAGCCATTTCGGGATAGATTTCATGTGGAAAGTGGTATTATTCTCAAAAAAGAGCGAAAAAAAAGTTGTGTGAACACAAGATAAAGTTTTACTTGTAACTCTGAGAGCACATTGGAAGTTACAGAAGCGAAATTTGTGAATTTATCTGCTGGAGTCGGGAGTCAGAGTCGAAAATTGTTGTTTAAGTGGAGTCGGAGTGTCGGAGTCGAAAATTTTGTTGAAGTGGATAAGGTGCGGAGTCGGATCGAGTCTGGAGTCGACATCCAAATTTGAATTCTAAGGGAGTCGGAGTGACAAATTTTTTTACGGACATCCGCACGCCCTGAAAAATGAAGCTGTCCCCTTTATTGCTGTTCGAAAAACATAAATGGTGCAAGGCTTGACAGGTGATGAAAATACGATAGTTAATGGTATTACTCTTCTTAAACCCTTTGAAGAGGTAACTAAGACTTTTCGTCAAAATTCTGTTTGCCAGATGAAGGATTCTCTATGTATGCAAGATGAAGAGCTGTGATGCTGCTGCTATAAAAGTAAGTGGACTCTATTCAAAGGGAAGAAACCTAATGCTGGAGATTAGGTTAATGTTTCAATCCTGCGGCAAACGATAACGCATCGCTGCATTGTCACTTGTCTATGATCCTAGATACAACCAAAATTTTCTTGAGACTAAGTGTTTAAGCAACCAGGGTTAAATTTGATTAGATATGCCTATGTGATTAAATCTGCTAATGCCAAAATTTTATCCAGCCAATTAAAAAGGAAATATTCGCAGACACGCACAATATATTTACTATTTTAGCGAACCATTGCACGAATCCATGGAAGTTCTTTTTGGCTACAAGCGAGCGATGAAGATCTGTGTCAGAGGTGCCAAAGGACACTCTGTCATTGTGAAGATTATCAAAAGCGAAACTCTTGGAGATCGAATAAAGATCCATTGGATTTATGGTGTGATAACTGTAAAATGTTTACATTGCAGAACTCGACAGGGAATCTTATCAGCCATTCAATAAGTGTAGTGCGACATCTTTCCCAGCGCGGCAGATGTATTTACGGAAGAAAGAAGCAACCCTCCTTTAAAAGGGCTGCAGAAGCTTAGTTTTTTTAAAACCCAGAATTTGAGAACTATGTTTTCCCCAGCTCTATTATTCTATTATATACTTTTTTTTTCAAATGGGTTAGGGGGGGATAAGAGATTCGGTGGGGTTGCAGATTGGTCCATATTCTGCAATCTGACACAGGATTATTATTATATATATATAATATATATATATAAATCATATAATATAATATAATATATAATATATAATATATAGTATATAATATGTATATAATAATATATATATATATATATATTATAAACTGCCAGAAGCGGCCTTATTCGCCTTGTCAGTTGCGTCCAACTTTCTTTCTGGCATCCGAAATCTTAAACCTTAGCGCATTTTATAAACATTCTCTTTTGCAATTGTTTCGATGGCCAGTTCTGGATTAATCCTCGTAAGGTATGGTTTTCGCCACATTTTCAGAGAACTAGCAATCTCATTAGGCTCAAACCGTCACCGCAAGTAGAGGATTTGCTTTAGGCGATATAGATTCTAGACACTGGTCCAGGAAGTATGAAAGCAAAAGGAAGGACAGGTTGCTAGCTTAGCCCAATAACCATGTGAAGAAAATCTACACTTGTCTACATTTTGTTCAGGCTTAACTTTTCAGGAACTTTAGATATTGTAGATAGTAATGAGATGGGTCTATTGTTGCTGGGCTTTCGGTATTTTATGTTAGTTTCTTGTATATGGATATGTGGCATTTGGGTCCAGAAAAGGTTGGGAAGGTGTTGGTTTGTTTGCTAAGCTTGTATTGAATATTTGCGTTAGTGCTACTATGTTATAGCTTTAGTTGAGTGCTGAGGTGAATGTTGGAGATTCGTCTTGATGCTTCCGTTGGTGTTTTTGAGGTTTTTGATGAAGTTTTGAGTACCTTGAGAGGAGTGAATGGGGTAAGGTTCTTGTTTATTGTTTAATTTTAGCGTTCTAGTTGTTTATAGATATATATATATATATTATATATAATAATATATATTTAGATATATATATATAAATATAATATATATATATATACTATAGTATTAATATATATATTATGATATATATATATATAATATATATTACAATATACATATATATATAGTATATAGACTTTATTATATATATATTAAATAAATATATATATATATAATTATATTATATATATACATATATATATATATAATATAAATTTCTTATTAATATATACTATATATATAATATATAATATATATATTAATATAATTAATATATAAATATAATATATAAATATTATATATATTAATATATAATAATATATACTATATATATTATATATATATATATATAATATATATATAATATATTATATATAATATTATATATATATAGATATATTATGTAAATATATATATGTATTATATAAATAAGATATATATATATATTCGGGAGACGTGAATTAGTTGTATGGTTTTGATGAATTGGTAATTGAGTATCAAAGTTGAATATTGAAATTTGCATGTGATTTATTATGTCAAGATTTCTGTTGTTTGGAATCTCTTACACGAATAGTCTTCGATAATTCTGTGACGTGAAAGCAAGATGCTAAAGCTACATCCGTTTAAATATTAATTTTATTGTTGGTTTAGTTTATAAGCCTCAACTTGATAAGAGTCTGGCTTTGAAATGGGTGATACTCATTACGGTAGTATCTCTTTGAGGGGTAATCCCCTCTTAGTGGTTTTTATTCTTATTAGTAAAGTAACACAATAAGCTTTACTTCTCCATCCACAATTAGTTTTTCCTTTTAGTTCGAATGACGCATCTTGTATTCAAAAATAGGTTTTTCTTTTGCGGGGATTTGGGTGTCTATTTGAACGGAGGAATTCTTGTTTTATCATGGTATAATCTATTTCTGGTGAAGAAGTGTTGGGAGATTTATCTTTTTGGGAGACCTTGTAATATGTTTATTGAAATGAAATTTATAAGGCTGATGTCGAGAGATATAGAGTTGGCTATTTGGATGGTTGCTGTTTTAAGGTTCAGTGTAATTGCATACCCGCGTGCCAGTTTCTTTCTTGTAGTTTAGTGTAAGTGCTTTATAGTTGAAGAGTGTGTATTGTATGAGTGATACTTATGTGATTTCGTAATATATTGGAAGTGAATAGAGGAAAAGCGTTGAAAGGTTTGCCCGTTGGCAAACCTTATTGAGGGGAAATAAATGAATTGTTGGGACAGTGGCTTCTGATTCATGTGAAATGTTAATTTTTAAAATTTAATGATATTGTGATGTTCGTACGCCAATGGAGTTGAGTGAGAATTACAGCCCATAACCAGTATCAGGTCTATTTATTATTTGGTTGGGTTATAATTCTGGGACAAATCGTTGGGCCAACTGAGAGGGGTGGGGAATATAAACATGTTAGATGTCTATGTTTTTTTGTTGATTTTTAGTATCTTTGATGGATATGTGGATGGTTTGCATATTGGATTCATGTAGTTGTTTTGTGTATAGTGTGTATGTTCTTTGGAAATGATGTTATTTGGTGTACGAGAATAGCTGAACCGATCATTGCTCTTTCTGGGTCGCAATCTTGTTTTAAATTGTGTAATTGGGGAATTCAGCGAGTCGGGTATCTGATATTAGATTTGATTCCTGTATTAGTTTTATTTGTATGTTGAATTTATTTAAGTTGTAGTGACGTTTCTTGAGTTTTTTTGGTGCAATTTATATTTAGATGAAGTATGTTAATTGAATTATTTGAATGCTAGGGGGGGGATTTGGATTTGTGTGTTCTAGTATCCTCATGATTGTCAGGACCATGACTGAGAATATTATCGAGGGTTTGGAGATTTGAGCAGCATGCTTAATGAAACAGAGTTTGTAGGATCTGGCAGTACTGAGGATTGGCCTCGGGTGATAGATCTACTACATTTGGGATATGTATACACTCGGGGTCCAGGATTTCATTCTATGTCCTCTGATAATAGGAGGAGTTGGGGCGAGCACACAGGTTTTACGCACCCAAGCACAAAAAGATGGAGTCTATAGACGAATTTTTTTGGGGCCCGCTAAGCGAATGATGGTTGAACTTTATGTGGAAACATCAAAAATCGTCGCTAAGGACGACAAAGAGAAAAGTAGTTTCCCTGACGAACATTTTTCGTTGATGGTAAAATTGGGGGTGTAACCTTGTTGCAGCATTGATAGGAAGGCTATATACCGCACTAGATGTATATTATATAATATAATTTATATTACTATTATAATATATTATAGTACATAATATTATATATTATATAATAAATTATAGATATATATATAATTATATAAATATATTTATATAATATATATAATATAAGAAACTGAAGGTAACATTGAAAAACATTGTTGTGACCTTGAATTACCCTTTGAAAATGGCAATTATAGTTTGGGACATAAAGATCTTTTTTTATTTTTTTTGTTTTTTCTGTAAGTGAAAAATATGTTATTTATTTTACGTAAGTAATGTGTCTTGTTGTGTTGTTTCATAATGTGAAATTGAATAGAAATATATATTTTGTTATAATTTTGTTAATTTCATTTGCTTTAATTCTTTATTATGTTGTGCAATTATCTAACATTAAAATTTAAATATATTTTTTACAAATTTTAACTTTTTGAAAGTTATATTATTTTTATATATTTATAATTGATAGGGAATAATGTTTAAATCAATAAATCATGTCAATTTATAATCTACCTAGTTTATCATATTTTAAGATTATTAAGCAGGTTATTTTCTTTATATTGAAATACCATATATAATCATAATCGATTTTAATTTAAGTGTTACAGTTCTAAATATATTTATATTTTTATCCATATTTCTGAACCTTATGAATCTGTCTTTAAAAATTTTTATTTTATTTTTATTTTTATTACTTTAATTTTCCTTAAAAGTTTTAAAGCTTTTTCATTGCTTTTATGTGTCTTGTTTAAAGTTTTATCTTAAATTGTGGGGAAATTGGTTTAAACATCAGAAATCTTAGCAGCAAAGGCAATAATTTTTAAAGAACTTGGAGCTATAAATTTACAACAATTCTCCTTTAAAGACATCAACTTCTTTTTATTTATCAAATTTTTGTTTACAAAAATTCTAGTTTCAGAGAGAAAGAAAGAAAACACTGAAAAAATTATTATTAAAAACTGTTTTAAAGACAACATTAAATTACTCTTTTTTATTTTTTCTAATATATAAATATATATTTTAAAATTACAAAAGGTATATTTTTTATATATTTATAAATATATTAAAATACTATATATATAGATATTATAATATTAATATATATAAAATATATATATATATATTATATATATATATATTATATATATATATAATATTTAAATTTATATATATATTAAAAGAATATTTTTCCTCTAAACATTGAGTTTTGCGTTCAACAGAACCATTACAGCATCCCTTAATTCATGGCATAAAGATTGAGTTTTTGAATTTGATTTTATTCGCTGGATAAATAGGGTTGAAAATTGGGAAAGCGACCGAGTAAGTAGAAATTCTTTCCTATATTAATGAAAACAACGGATCTCCATTCAGTGCAGGAACTTCTGTGGCAAAAACAAAGAGAAACCTCAATGGAAGCCTATTTTTGAAGGTAATATATAAATTATATATATATATATATATATATCATAAAAGAAAAGAAGTAATAATAAATATATATAATACTATATATGATATCATTAATATATCTTATTATATTATATATATTATAAATTAATGTATATACTATATATATTGTATTATTTAAATATTCATATATATATATATATATATATATTATATTATTATAATAATATATAATATATATACTATATAATATATAATATAGATATAAAATAATATTATATATAATATATAAATATAATATAATAATAAGGACTAATCTGGCAACATCACGCCCCACCGGACTGGGAGCGGGATCAAAAAAATTTTCACAGTTAATCTATCAGTAAATAGAGTTCTAGGGTCGAATGGATTTTTTTTTTTTTTTTTTTTTTTTTTACTGTTTAAAGGGGCCGAATTAGATATATATATTTGTAAAGCCGTTTACACGGAATCGAGGGGGCTTGAGCGACGGGAAAACAGGGGGTGACGTTTTCCATAACCCCGTAAGGGAGGGGCGGAGGAACTCCCGACACCCAAATATCCAAACAGTGCTATTTTCAACTGCATATTTTCAGGTTTTGTAATCTCCTACCCAGTAGTTCCCTTAAGGCCAATCTCCCCTTCTTTTCTTCTGCCGCTCAAATCCAATACCCTGGAGAACACTGCATATGAAATAAACAATCAAAGAATATACTATGACTCTTACCATTAAAAATGGTGTGGCATGAAGAAAAGTTCTTAAAAGGCATCTTAGTACTTATTAATTATTAAAAATAATATTTTTTTTTACATTGTTGGACCTAGCTAAATTTTCAGGATTCCAAAATGTAATTCTTTTCTATATAGCATTGTTAAGTTTTTGAGATATGTATGTTTTTTTTCATATTGACTCTATAAACGTCTATTTATGTTATAAGAGGCTACCTGTGAATTTTTTTTTTGAATCGCGAGCTCAATAACATCGTGGGGCTTTAGTAACTTTTACCAATTTATAATAGTATATATATTACAATTAATAAATAAATTAAATACAATTAATAAGTTCAATTAAAGTAAATTGATAATATAAAATAAATAGATAGTATATATTTTTAATATATTATATATATCTATATATAATATTATATTTATTAATATTATAATATTATATAATATATAAATATATAATAATACTATAAATATATTTATATATATATATAATATTATATATATATTATATTTATATTAGTAATGTGCCGATATGTAAATTTTTGAACTAAATATTAATAAAAATGTTCCTTGATTCCTTGGGAGCTTTGTGTCTTTCACGCAATCATTTTGGCCTTTGGAGATCTCAAATAAATCAATATGAGTCAAATTAAAAGCCTAAAATTGCACATAATAAAGTGTTTTTTTGATACGATTATATTATATATATAAATATATATATATATATATATATAAGATATATATATTTAATATATATATTATTATAATATTATTTTATATATAATATTATATTATAATATAATATATGATATATATATATGATATATAACAAGATGATATGACAAAAGTATCTATGTATAATTAATAGTCCATATACATTGTTGTATATATATATATATATATTGATATATATATATATATACTTATATATATATATATATATATATATAAACTATAATTTATAGTATATATATAAATAATAATATTATAATTATATAATATATATATATATACTAATTATCTATATATATATATATATATATATTATATATATGATATATATATATATATATATAATATAATATATATATAATATTTATTATAGATATATATTAAACTTCAATAAGAAGAAAATAATCTAACACTGATAGCAATTTTAAAATGCAAAAAGGCTATTATTATAAGAATTTAATAGAAAAAAAGTTCTGGATTTCTTAACGAAAAATGTGTTAATCATTCATCTTTTATAATTGGTAGTATTGTTAGAGGATCTGCTAAGTCTTTCTCATAATATTATATATATGTATTTATATATATATATATATATATAATATTATATATATATATATATATATATAATTTATATATATATATATATATATAATCTACGAATAATATATATAACTTATATAATTTATATATAAATATTATATAATATTATATATATTATAATATATTATATTATATTAATAATATAATTATATATATATTTATATATATAATATTCTCAGTGATGCTATTTTTGCTGAAAAAAATGGGGATTGAGATTTTATATATTTGCTTGGATGTAAGCTTTCATAACTAACATTTTTTAGGTTTTGCTATTATTTAAATGAGTTTTTTTTTCTTTTCAAATTATTTTTTGTAGTTAAAATTATTTCTTCAAAGAATTTTAATTGATTCAAAATGAAAACATTATACCAATACAGGGAGTGCACATGCATGCTACCTGTACATGCAAGGTAGATCTGTTCGATGAAACTCGCTCCAAAATACGCGCGCAC
>JABUQX010032315.1:5000-7500 GCA_015478945.1 Trachelipus rathkii
TTTACGAAGATATTCACGATCAAAGAACAGTTTTCTCATGTTGGAGAAAAAGAAATAAAATCACTTTGTTGGTGTTACCCTCCTCTCTCTCAAAGAAAAAAGATTACCAGTGAATAAAATCGATTTGGTGGTCTTTGAGACTCCTACTGACCTCCACCAGGTAAATAACTAGTATCAATGGAGAATCCTGAGAGTGAATCCTATTAGCTGATTCAAAATAGAATCTTCGGGAGAAAGTAGAAAATGCTTTAGTTGTTATAACTAGCAACTTTCAATAATTGGTAAGCTGGTAAATTTCAAGTTTCAATAATTGTGAAGGTTAGGTTAGGCTATGCTAAATATTATAACTCCCTTTAAATAGCATTCACAAAATTAGCTTACTTAAAAGTTAAGTGTGAATTTGCTATCCCACTAAATCATTATAAAGTCCCCTCATTAAGGTCATTATAAAGTCCCCTCATTAAGGTTTGTAATCCTAAAACACGTTAGGAACATCGACATGCTCTTCTAAATTAGAATTAGTATTTATTCTTGAAGTTTTTTATCCATAATTGTCGTGAATTAGTTAAAAAAAAATGTACTACTATAACCAGGAATTCAATCTCACAAAATCAATAAAGATGTTAATTTTTCTATGAGTCAGTCAACATATTTATAGTCAGACATTTGCCATACGAAACATACAGACTAAAAAAATGTCTATATTTTTATTTTGAGACATAATTTCCCTTTTAATTAACATGCCCTAAAGGGAAGTAACGCTCCCTTATAGGAGGAAATACATATTCTGTACTAAATAAAAGTCTTTGCGGTTGCCAACTCGATTTTTTGTTAATGTTACTGCAACGAGTATAATAGTATAATCTATAATGTGATATAACTAGATTGTTCGACTCACGAGTATGCACACCGACGTGGAACGTGGGACATTTTGGGACGTGGGACGGATAACGGGAAGTGGGACATGGGACGTGGGACGATCCTCCGCGAACGGTGTCTACCTTTAAGTTAAAAAAGGCTTAAGAATATAGACTATTTCGATTTTATAGTAACACAAAGGAACATCCGTGTCGACTTCGCAGAAAAGTAAAGAAGGTTCGAGAATTCAATACGCCGACACTTAAATTTGCTGAGTAAAGCATGTTATTACTAAAATAATAATAATAATAATAATAATAATAATAATAATAATAATAATAAATACGAATAATCGTTGTAATATAATATATAATAATAATAATCATAATAATAATAATAATATTTTTAAATATAATAATAATAATAATAATAATAATAATAATAATAATAATAATAATAATAATAATAATAATAATAATAATAATAATAATAATAATTATAATTATTATTATTATTATTATTTTATTATTATTATTATTATTATTATTATTATTATTATTAAGTGTGTCTGATTATTATTGTTATTATTATTATTATTATTATTATTATTATTATTATTATTATTATTATTATTATTATTATTATTATTATTATTATTATTATTATTATCATTTTCAAGTTATTTTTCATTATTTTATTTTGGCGCTTTGTAAAAATATAACCCAATTATTTTTAAAAGTGTTTGTGGAACCTCGCTTAATTCAAACATTGAAAGAAGAAAGAGGCCAAAATGTTCCTGTCAAAATGTTTATTTTTTTCGACTTTTTACTTTCGAACAAGAAATTTTTTTAGAGTATAAAACGAATTATACTCTCTCTCTCTCTCTCTCTCTCTCTCTCTCTCTCTCTCTCTCTCTCTCTCTCTCTCTCTCTCTCTCTCTCTCTCTCTCTCTCTCTCTCTCTCTCTCTCTCTCTCTCTCTCTCTCTCTCTCTCTCTCTCTCTCTCTCTCTCTCTCCTCATAATTACTTATGTATATATATATATATATATATATATATATATATATATATATATATATATATATATATATATATATATATATATATATATATATATATATATATATCTATAAATCACTATATATATATATATATATATATATATATATATATATATATAGAATATTTATAAATGTGGTTGACTCCAGGAGCAAAAATCAATAAGTATTGTCTTGTTATTTTAATAATTTTAGGGTAAATACATTAAATTTTTGGGTAACCTAACCTAACCTAACTTAACCTAACACAACTAACCTGACTAGCAAATATAACCCAAATTAACCTAAAATATAATAAATAACGATTATACTTATAAATATAACATATATATATATATATATATATATATATATATATATATATATATATATATATATATATATATATATATATATATATATATATTATATATATATATATATATATATATATATTAGTTTACTAAAACAAAAGCGATACCATAATATGTCTTATATGTATTTAATTGTTAAGGTTTATTTGCTATATTTTGACAGCTTTTACGGCAATAAAAATAAATACAAATGTGATCGTGTTCCATCCAAAAAAATCTTCTGATTTTCTGA
>JABUQX010032315.1:12500-37932 GCA_015478945.1 Trachelipus rathkii
ACGTAAGAGATGGATACTTATTGTACACTCTTTAAGTAACCATGTTTGCTCATCTCAAGTGTCAAATGTGCTTTTTCTTTTAGATGTTTATTATATCTTCCATCTTTGTGTACTTTAGTTTTTATAAGACCCAAATGCTCATCTCTAAATGTTTTTGATCGTGAGTCTTTCTCTCTTTCTTTTATATATATATCTACAGACCAAGGTTCTTGTGAGGTAAGCAGTGACTTTCTTTGACGCTTGTGTTCACTAACTAGAAATTGTTTGACGCTGGTAGTGTAGATGGAATGTTCAAACCTACAGAGTGCCTTCTCGATATCATAAAATGTCTAATATTCATCTCTCTGTTCAACACTTTAAGCTATCATCTCATGACATTTGTCAATGACTATATTGATGCAAGCGGTTTTTGCACTTCTCAATAAACTCTTCTAACTTCTCACTAACATAAATTCTTCAGAGTAAGCGGCTCTATTATCGTCGTCCATGTCTCCCTAGCGATAATGAGCAAAAACCCCATTTAGTGTTAAATTGACTCTTATCAATACGAGTATGTCTTTTGAGATAGCCATTACTGTGCTTAATTACCTATAGTATATAAGCACTGTGAGTGATATCTGCTAGGTCTTAAAGCCAGCGTGTTCTATATTTGATCTCAATTATAATGAGTCGTAAGTCGATAGCTAGACTGATGCAGTTTTCATGTGTAGAGGACATAGTGTCCGACATTATTAGTCCTTGGATACATTTTTTGTTGTATCTAATCTTGGTTACTTTTTGCCCACAGGAATTAAGTCATAGTCAAGCTCTTTATATAGGTTTCTCTCATCACCGAAGTTCTCTTGTAGTTGCTATCGCGATTATTAAACTAGTGTTTTGGACTTACAAAATCTGGGGTGATCCTGTAATCCTGAGGTGCATTAAGGTCCCGAGCTATTATATCGATCCGGGTTCCACGAGTGCAAAAGAGCGCTCATAGCACTGAACTTTCTTTTTAATTTTGCGGGAAATGGGTGCAGTGGTTTTGACTTATCCAGTTTAACTATGATTACAAAACTTATCTTAATTGAGTATAGTCAGCCATCTGGCATGGGATTCATACGGCTTTTTCCTCGGGATAGTGTGTTCTAATAATGTTTGGTTTTGAGCATTATTTCTACTCTCTCGATAATCTCATCTCTATTTGACAGATATCATTAAACGTATTGTTGGTCAGTAATCAAACCTTTTTCATCACCACGATGATTGAGCTCAAGGCTTAACAGAAGTGATCTCTATGGACCGAAACTGGAAATTCTACCTTTTTATTCATGGCATGTTGCAATCGCGTACCACCAACTTGGACCGGGACGGTCCAACAATCTTTGTCAGCTAGTAGGACTCCTCCAGGCTTTTCACAAAGTTACCGCCGTGTCAATTGGACAGTTCATCAAGGTTGTGATTGGCAATTGGCGGAGAGGGCTCTCTGCGCAGAAGTCTAACAAGTTTCTTCTCTGTGTGTCTAGCGAGAAGGAATTACAACATATTATATTTTTTCGTGTGTTAATTGTAGGGCACGCATCACAACCCATGCTAACTATTTGCATGCGACTATTTGTGTAGAGACTTTGGTTGCTCGCTTTCAGCAATATGTATATTCCTGCCCGAACGATAGACATTAGCAAATGTCCAATGCTTTCCCAGACAATCGGTAATTTTGCGTATACCTGTCATGTAATATACCATTTATATGTTAGGTCTTTCCTCTCGTATGATATAGTGTAATCATTTGACTTCATTCACTTTAATCATAGTATAATGCTTTCTGTGCATGTCTTGTCCCATCGTTCGTGTCTTGTGCATCATATTGTTAAGTGTGCGGTGATAATTTGTCGCTATAGTCGCGGCAAAGTATTGAAAATTTAGCCTTGTATGTGCGTGAGCCTGTTTGTCATTCTCGCTCTTAAACTTCTACGCTCGAGAGATTTGAGGTGTCTGCATGCGTCGTATCTTACTGTACTTGGGTCCAGTGGCATTACACATGTGCAAATATTGTATACAAATAATTATTAAAGAAATTGTTGGACTGTAATACATCTGATCTGTTGAAATAAGCAAGAGGCTAAATGCTGCTGCTTAGTCGTGAATAAGGTACAGCATTACTAATCACATACTCGGAAAACGATTAGGTGAGTATAAATTATTATTTAGCCTAGTTAATGAAGTATTATTATGTGAGTAGTAGCTGAGAAGGTAGGGAATCATGGTTCTTACTAAAAAACTCCTAATTCTTTCCTTGAAAACACCTTTCTCATTAGATAAGTGGATAGTTAATGATCCTCATAGCGTTCACTCATGTCGCTATACAATACAATGTCATATCTACTTCACAACTTTTCTTAACAATCTTTAGTTTCATTCTTCTTAATTCATATTTTTCTCTATATGCTATTTTATAATTTTTAAATTTCTTTGTAATTAGTCAACTATTAATATCAACACGTCCTATATACTAATTATTCAATTTTCTCTGAACAGTTTCTTTGTTTAGTATCAGTTCTAAAGAATTCGCGTTCAATAATATTGAGATAACTTATTTACTTATGAGCATCCTAATTTTAACAAAGTTGAAAATACTTCTACATTTAGCATGCACTTAAATCCAATCTAGTGTACAATCGTGTCTACTATATTGGTTAATTGCTCAGTTTATTCTTTATTTATTCGTTTTTTATGAACTTGTTCGCTTTCTTCTCTCCGAACGTTGTGTTTTTTTGTTTGTGAGTGTTTGATATAAGATATAACTTTTTATAAGATCACATCATCTTTACATAAGTTTTAGAGGTTATGCATGGCATCGGCTTGTACCACACATCTGGTACTATATAAAGAATTGTCAACAAACATAGTCCTTCTGGAACACTATATAAAAGTAAAAGAATTTACTAAAAAATCTGCGTTCTGATCCATTTTGCATATTTTTGCATCTATGTTAAGCAGAATTGCTTCGTATAATGTTGTATTTTTATACATATCTTAATACCTGCTCGATTAGGAATCGAAACACTGGAAATTTTCTTTAGACAGATATCACCGTTCTTTTAGTATACGGAAGAAATAGGTGTAACAGATCCTATGTACAAGATGGGCAATGTCTCTAGAATGGGTCCATAATCAGTGGATAAACACTACAAAGTAGTATTGAAACTATCAGGTATCTATATAACAACTCTGTGAAGTAGTATCAACTATAGCAACGTATTAAAATCATAAGCTCTTAAATTATAACTAGATATTCATTCAAAATCGAGATCAAACTATCACTATTCCAATCCAAAAAACTACGAGCTAATGTTAAGTCAAGAAGAGGGGGGTTATATGGTCTTAAAAATGTCATCACCACTTTCTGTACTCTTACAATTTAGGGTCATATCGACTTCTCGATTATGCGTCTCGCGATGACTGTGTAATTCTACACTCACGGGCACATTAACTCTACACGTGCTTCTATAAATTCTTAACCAACACAGTATTATGCTATCATCTCTTACATAGTTTGTGTGTTAAATAAACAATATATAACTAAAAGTAGCGGATATTGAATTATACACATGAGTGACTCGGATAGATACTGCATGAGCATCTGTACTTTTAAACTCTCAAAAATTACGTGGAAATTATTATAATCTTATCATGTGATATAGATAGTGAATTTTCGAGTACACAATTTGTTCACAAACTTTAACAGACATACACTGGTCAGGCTAAAAATACCACAAAAGAAGTGAATATTATTAAATAACATAAAACGGAGAGTCTATTATTAAGATCTCTCTAGTAATCGTAACGCTCTCGTCTTTGAGTATTTGTACTAACCCATCAGGTTTTTTTTATTTATCTCTATATATGTAACGGTAAATATAAATGTATGATTAAATACTCGGCAGTAATTCTCTGAAAAATTTTAACCTTTAAAGTATATTGGATAGTAATTCTATGACTCAGATGACCGTTGAGTTAGAATATTGATTAATATTTAAAGAAAGTCTCGTTACTATATGGACTTCTCTTAACATGTCATTGTGCGTGAGTTGGACTGGAGTATTACCCGTCTTCTCGAAAAAAACATATATTTGATCTTTTTTTCTACTCATACGCTATTAGTATATCTAATAAAATATATGCGAGTCACATATAAGGCCTACTAGCATAATATACATAAGCCTTTATTTATATACTTGTTCTGATTGGAAGTTTTTTATGAAGAAATCACCCTTTTTCACTGATACCGTATAAATATTTTATTTACCTATAATGTCTTTATATAAATATTTATTATTTATCCCTTGTAGACTCATAATCTTTTATATTTATATGTAATATAATTAATACCTTTGTTATAATATATATCGTATTCTTAGATTAAACTTATATACTTATAATCGTACCTATAATTCTAATTTAGCAAGGATATTCATAAACTCACTTCCTGTTATACGGATAGTATACGGTCTTTCAGCCTATAATTTACTATAATGTATTTTATACTAACTTTCTAGATTAGAAACATTATTTAAATTAACTTAAAAAACATAATTCCAATCAAGATCCAAATTCAGGGAGGGGCAATGCCCATACTCTTGGCAAGCTTCTTTGTGCTTTCTTTATGTTTTTTATTAACATATATATTGCAAAGGCCATAAGTTTCTTTAAGAGGTTATAGAAGGAAAATGAGACATAAAATACACTCAAATTGCGATGAATAAAATTGTAAGTGTAATGTATACAGCGTAACTAGCGTATTACGTTCATTTTTTTTCTAATAGTTATCTCTAATGTTATTAGTCAGAGTTTTCATAGTATTGTCGAGCTTAAACGTCTCAAGACTAGCTTTTGGTAGTGTCTTTCAATATACAAGCTTGATTCTCTGACATTATTATATATATCTCACCGATACGAAATATATATTATTTCCTGATAATCACTATTTTTCAACCTTAAACATTAAAATTTCCTTCTATCTGTGGGAGTTATTTTGGATGAATGGGATAGAAGTGCAGAACGATTTTTTGAAGTAACTGCTCTATAAAGAACTGATGCAATTACCTGAAAACTTATTGTAGCATAAAGGAGAAACATCAGCTAAATAAAACATTTCAGAACATTTTGTATTGTCCAAAAGGCTTTCTCTACTAACATAAAATGCTCACTTTTAACAGATGTGTAACTTAAAATAATAATATTGGAATACTTCATTTATTATGGATATATTAATATTAAACACTTACATCAAACGTTTATTGCTTTACACTAAACATGTATAACTTTACCTTTGGCACTCAGTATGTATTATTAGCTCTTAAACTTAATTTTTATTTTACGTATAATTTATAAGTTCAGTGTACAAATAGCGATACATCGATGTTGTCTTGACGAGGTTTTTACTATGTAATATTGTAATTATTTATCTATATGACTTATTTATTTTATTTAACTAAAATCATGTTTTGTTTCAATATTCCGAGTTTAATAATAATAAATAATACATAAAAAAAAAAAAATAAATACATGCAGACCTAATTGAAATATTCACAATGCACATAAATTGTTTATTCGCTAATAAAGAAAAAGAATTGATGTATATATAGGTATGTCATAATATATATCACTCACCCGATTTGGAAGAATACTTACGGCATGAATCTTATTTCAAGGAGGGATAAATCTTTTATGGTAGTGAATTTACTAAACATCTTTACGATACCGAGTCAAACGGTGCTAATTCCAGAACCACGGCGAGTCTTGGACTTATGTGTACTCCGAGTCCTATTGTTTTAAGTTTTCGAGCCAACATTCTCGAAATGAGTTCCCTAACGACACACGACGATTACTTAATAATTATTAATGTCATTATAATCATTAATTGATATTAAAATTTATTACTTATTAATTATTATTTTATTAATTTAATTATGATTATTTTAAGATTATTGAAATTTTCATTTATACGTTTTGGTAAAGTATTATCTATTTATCTAATTTAATTCGATCATTTACTTTGTGCACAAGTCAATGAGTAATCCTTCTAACTGACATACAAGAACTCAATATACGGCAAGATATGGAATGAACGACAACTATACGGTTCTCACTCTGTTGTCACAGGCAATTTAAAGCATAATCTTAATTGATTCAACGTATGTATAAAACAGTGAACAACACCTAAAGAACAAAGTCTTGGCATATAATAAATACATCATATTAATTTAAACATATCTACTCAATTAGCTTACAATATAGCCACTAAGATAATTGAAAAATCTAAGATAACAATATTCGAATTAATATTATATATTAAATTTATATATATATATTAATATTATTAAGTATTATTATATATTATATATATATATATATATATATAATATTATAATAGTTAATATTTAAATATATATATATATATATATTAATATTATATATATATAAAGAAGAGAGAATAGAGAGAATGAAATCTACGTCATAAATATTTCGAAATTAAATATCTTTTCATAATATACGGACATTGTATATCAACATTATCACCTAATCTATTCGTTAATGTTAACTAATAAAAATATTTTCCCTTTATTTCCATAATTTCAAAACTTTAAGTAAGGATAAATTAATAAATTATAATTATGAGCTATACCAATTTTAAATTTTTATATATATTATATAATATATATATTGGAATGGGCTCGGTAATAATTACGGCAAATATCTTTTTACTATTAATGTTGGTAATATTAATAAGCTATAAGTAATTTTATTTTTCATTTATTATTACTACGTGTATGTATATAATAATTATATACGGCCGGATATATTTAGTTACCGAGTGATCGTAAAGTGCTGAAAGCATATATAACCGCAGTGCATAATTTATTGTATCATGTAAATATACTCTTGAGTAATTCTGTACTTATACTGGTTTCTTCGTATCCCGGGTCCTCTCGGAACGTTAGGAGCCAAGCAGTATGTTCACCCAAATAATTTGATCAAGACGATAAGAAAAGAATACTTCGACTTTAACACTATTAAAAGTGCTATCACTATATACAATAAGGAATTAATAGTGATACGTGCTATATCAGGACAGATCCATTAGAACACGGTAATTATCACGCTACCTTCACGAGGTTAAAATATGTACAGGACCATAGTAAGGAGCCACTCTAGATCTGAGAGTAAATTTGTATAGATTAAAATACATCATGTAAATTATAAACTAGCAGTTATCAATTTGTATTAGATAATAATAATAACTCCTTGATGTAGTTCATCACTTACTAGGCATTAGTGAATCGGGTACATCGCAAACGGTATAGCCAAGCTTTTCACTGATCAAGTATAACGTATAGGCTAATAAGATCGCGTATTAAACCTATATGAAAGAGTGTCTATTCAAAGTAATAAGACTATAGCTTTTTTTTATTTTTTTTTTTTTTTTTTATTTTTTTTTTATATTTGATTTTTATTGTTATTAATCGAAATATTTTAAAAATTATTTCCCCATTTAGGGGGGTACTCGAGCCCGACGGAAGGACAGTAGGGGGACGAAGTCCCTCTCATCTTCCACCGGGAGGCCGAGAGACCTCCGACCTCTCTTTGCGGTTTACCCTCTGGTATTCCCGAATGCTTAAAAGTAAAAAATCACAAAGTTTTTTTTGGAAAGTAAAATAATTATAGTTACTTTTTTTGTAATAACTAAGAGAATTATCCCTAGGGCTAAAGGTGTAAACGCAAAGAATGGCAGAGTATAGTCGGGTCTCTCGCTTCTTGTTTAGAATTTTCGATGCTCGGTGGAGTACGAGAGGGTGGGGGACTTCGTGTTCACCTCTCTTGTCCCGCGTTCGGTGCTCAGAGCCCCTATAATGGGTTCGAGTGTGAATAATTTTTTTTTTTTAAATTTTCGATGAATCATAAAAAAAAAATAAATATAAATAACCTGATCTAGTTATTCATTCTTTCTCATTACAGATATTTATATATTACTGATATAAAATTAGTTTGGTGTGAGTTTATATAAGACTATAACGTATTTATATATTGGTAAATAAATAATAGGTATTAATTATAATAAATATATTTTAATATAAAAATATTGAATAATATTTCGGTTTTTCAATTGCAGAGATATTGATTTTCATATCTTTGAATTAATGTTTACTATACAAATATATTAATACACAATGTTGATATATATTATATATTATAGCATTTTTATATATCACTATATATTATATAAAAAATATTTTATATTATTACTCTAACTGTGTCCCGTTCCTGAATTGTATAAAATAGTTAAATTATACCTATATATTTATATTTATAGTACTTTAACCAATTAAAATCTCTAATGTAAATTAAATTAAAATGGTAAACCATGCTATTAGAAAAAGAAAAAGATAGTTTAAAGTTTCTTCTACTCCGTAAAACATAACTTCGAAGAGGTAACTCGTGCAACCCCCAAAAAACCATTTCTGTTTAACCATTTTCGTTAATTATGTTGGCTCTGTAAATAAATTATGGTAATTGGAAAACTATGGAACGCATCTTCAAGTTATGTCAGTGGTTTTCAGTTTATACGAACTTATTCTGAAATTCTCAAAGCATTGATAATTGGGTGAGTTAAACATTTTGCAAAGAATATTTATAAAGAATAGATAAAAATCAAATATGGATATTAAAGAAGCCACTATAAAACTTGATAAAATTGCCATATAATGTTTATTAAATAATAATATGATAAATATACGTCTGGTAATTTTAAGAAAAAGTGGTGACTCATTACGTATAAATAAATGCTTAACAAAACTTCTCGAGTGTATAATGCACTTAAAAATATTATCGATATTTTACTATCGAATCTACTATATATAATATAATCATTTATAATAATTTCAATATAAATTAATATTTAGATTAAAATTTTTAAACATATATGATCAGAAATAAAAGAAACTGTTTTTAACAAAACTCCACTGAGAACTCCAGCAATCGTCGTGGTGTCTGGGTGTGTGTAGGTGAGTGGGGCTCTAACTGGCGGGATATGACTATGAGGCTGTAGTTTTCAATCCGACAGTACCACATTTTTTGCAAATTTATTATACGCAATTGAATTCCTCAATTTATTTTGGTATTACGCAATTGCGGAATTGCGGAATAAATTGCGGAAAACGTTCCTCTGATATATATAATATATATCATATAGTATATATATAATTAAAGTATAATATATATTATATATTTTTTATATATATATATATATTAATACATTAATATATAACTATATATAGTCTCATGGATATATATATAAGTAATTATATATTATATATATTATATATATTCAATAATTAATATAAATATATATATAAGTGTAAGGTCAAGCTCTCCATGAAAGATTAGATGTCCCATGTATGTTAAAAAACTATGATTAAGGCTGAGTAATAAATGAATACAAAATTTTTGAAATAGTGCACAATGTTAAATGAGGAAAAATAAAGAAGAATAAAATAAATGGATACTCCAACGAGTAATAAACAAAATTAATATAGTCCGGAATTTCAATTAATTTTCTTATTGCCAAATAGAGGATTTTTCTATTGCACGATTCTGCAGTTCTAAGTATCTCCCCCAATATTTATTATATTTTTATCTTTCAAAGTTAAGTTTTATATCTATAGCGACATTAACTGCGCCACTGCGGCGTGCACACTACAACAACTATATGATAGATAGCATGTTTATTACTTAACTAATGAGAATTAATTTTTTTTTTTTGATGCCCTATGATACCCTAAACTATATGCAATTTTAATTATTTAAATTTTATTTAACGTTTATTTTTTATTTTTTTAAATGTTTTAATTTTTGCCATTATAATTTTTTATTTCACACTAAAGTTGATAGCGATAAGAATCAATCGGCACATCATTTATAGCTAACATGACAATTAAATTAAGTTTTGAAACGTAGGATTATAATATTTTTTTTTTATGCAATATGCACAGAAAATCTAAACATTATTAATTTTTTTTTTTTTTAGTTCTTGCAATTCACTGGAGACTACCGGCCACTGAATTCACAAAAATATATTAAGGTTCTCTTTTCATGTACGAATATTACTTCGTATGTTGTTTATTTTATTGTGAAGCATGCGCAGAAGGGGGCACCTAATCCTAGGAAAACTGGGCCATGATATTATATATAATAATAAATATATAATTATAATATAGCTCAATCATATATATATAATATATATATATTATAAATAAGTATATACTATTATATACTATATATATATCGTATCCCATATCATATATACTCATATATATTATATATTACCTTATATAATAGCCAAATAACCAACCTATATATAATCCCGGTATATATCTTATGAGTTCTAAAAGCGTCGGGCGGGGTGGATGTTGGGCCCTTTAAAGGTAATACACTTTCGGTTTCCTTTCAAACTTCCACTAATTACAGCTTTTTGGACTCTTATTTTCTTTTTTTTTCTGAAAATCAAGGCACTACCTAGTAGGGGCGATTTGTGCAGGTAGTTAGTCTTCTTAAAGTCTCATGACTCCACACCGTACCATAAAGTAATAATATAAATATTTCGAGCAGTGTGAGACTTAAATTCTAGATTAATTCATACAGTCTCGTGTTCGTTTAGATATAGAATATAGTTCATTGAAGACAAAGTACGTGCATAGTTTTTAGAACTCAGTTGTTGAAGGGAGTGAACTGTCGGACCACCGATTGTGGGGTTGAAACTTGGGGGCTTCCATTATCTCGATTTATAAAATTCCCTCTTTTATTATTATAATAATATAAATTTCAATATTTTATAATTTTTAATTTTTTTTATAATCTTAAATATATATATATATATGAAATTTGATTTTTATTTAATTTAAGGGTGATGGTTTGAAGAATGTAATCGAGTAGACCTGCCATATATATATTAATTATACAAGTTTCAATATAAATGATTCTATAAGTATACAAATTCAAAGAATTAAATAACTGTAGAAACAAGTGCGGTCAGGTTGCCTCAATTCACCCTCATAATTTACACGTGGGACTATAATCCGAATTAAATAAATATATTAATTTGTGTAATTTAAAAATATATTTTTTAATTGTTATTTAGATTAAAAGACACCTTATTTTAAGTGGAAAGTTCTCAGAAATTTTTTACTGCCCAAGTTATTTTTAATTTTTTAATTTTTAATATATATAACTCTCTAATATATTAATATAAATAGAAGTACAGTCCTATATGTGATTTTAAAATTCTATAAAACTTTAGTTAGCCCTGCTATACTCGTCAAAAATAAAATAAATTATTGTCAATAATATAGGTATTCGCGTCATCAATCAATAAATATAGAAAAATACGTATGACAATATTAAAGAGTACCGGCCTCGAATAAATACTCGAATATTCTACAGTCCATCATTCAATTTTTTTTGAGATTAGGGGGGGATGAATATCTAACGGGAAGCCAATTATGGCCAACTATTTGCACGAAATTTAATATACATCACTTTGAAGCACTATAATGATTTTTTTACGAAAAAATTGTCTATAAATAAATATCTCCCGTTATAGATAAAGTAATGTTGTGTTATATTAATTGTTTATATTTTACACATTCGTTTATCATAGTGTATTTAAATATATATTTAGGAATATTAATGCATTCTTGTCATTCTAGGTTTATATAAACCTATTTTTTTTCTGTAAATTTGAGATAATTTTATATTATTATTTATGTTATTTATAATATCTATATTAATTTATATAATATATTTCTATTTTATTTATTTTATATTCTATACTAAGCTATTTTAACTTTATTTCAACTTTTATTTTTATATATTGTTAGTTATTTATTTTTATTAGATTTATAGTATCACTTAAATTATTTTTTTTTTTTTTTTTTTAATATTTATTTATAAAAATTATCATATAAAATATAATGTTAGTCTTAAGTAATTATAATAAATTAAGTAATAATATTATTAATACATATAAAAATTAATATAAACTTAGTAAGTGTATTATACCTATACTTATAATTTATTATAAATATAATATATATAATATATATATATATATAATATAACGTATAATAAACCACCGAGTAATATATATATGTGTTATATTAGACTAATAATCTAAGAAGAAACGAATGAGCAAAAAAATAAAAAAATATTTTTTTATTTAGTCACCCCGCCCCACGCTATATAACAGACTGGCGGATATCCGGTAATCCGGACTTATATTATCACGTATCCGGTATCCCGGCCAGGAATATCTCAGTTAACTTCCCCCAGCCGGATAATTCCGAGTAATTCGGGCCACTTTCCGGCTATTCACTATATCACGGCCCCAATCCTAATATAATATATCATTATATATATATAATAATAATATATTATTAATATTTATATATATAATATATAAATATATAATAATATTATATATTATTATATTATTTATATATATATTATACTATATATATATAATTATTATATAGTATATATATATATATATATTATAAGTTATATATATATATATATAATAAAATATAATATAGTCCCAGAAATCAATTTAAAGCCGCAAAATGTGTGGTATCGGTTAAAAGCAGGTAAGTCAGAGGCAGAAATTGGGTATGAAAACCGTGATTACCTGAGGTTATACCTGTTTTTTGTTATTTATTCTTTATCTTTGCTTTATATTATATAGACTTTTGCATCTCCGAAACAATATTACTCTACAAAAAAAGAATAATTAATTGTAATAACTTAGGGGGCTCGAAGCGACGGGGGACAAGGCGCACGGGGGGACGGAGAGAGTACCCCCCCCCCGTGTCACGGAGCCGAGAGACCCGACTCTGCCATCTTTTGGATTGTGTGCTATTACCCTCTTAGGACGAGGATATTTACACATCTTTAGTTGAGAAAACTAAAACCGAAATTAAGTTTTTTTTCCAAAATCTCAACTTTTTGGTTTTACTTCTAAAAAACGACGTGAGAAGACTGAGAGCCTAACTAGCGTGTCTCAAACGGCAAAATATATGGCAAGGAGTCGGCGGTCTCGCCTCGGCTCACCGTGGGAGCAGTACCGAAAGAGGAGGGCCAGATACCTTATCATTGGTATCCCCGGTCTGGCAATCTCATCCCAGTTCGGGCTGAGCCCCTAAATGGGGTGAAATAATGTAATATTATTTATAAAATATTAATTTTATTCGATGAAATGTTCAAAAAAAACAAAAATAAAATATTAAATATACTAAAAAAATAATCATACACAAATTAAAACATTATTAATCTGCATGGAAGATTTATTGTAATTAAGAGCTACATATATAATTAACCCTATATTTATAAATTAGGTTATTTTTAGGTTTATATGTGATTGACCTTTTATATTATTAGGTTATATTAGGTTCAGTTTGGCGTTATAGATTATAGATGGACTAGTTTGAAAGCGAGGAGATTATCGCGATAATTTTTTATGATGCCTTTTAGGTCGGTGGTTAATATCTTACGGTATTTGATTATATAATTTCCATATCATTTCTATTGTTACTTGATCGTTTGCGGTTTTTGTGTATTATTCTTTTTTTATTTTTTATTTTAAGATTTTTTGGTAACTTGATTGGAATTTTGTCCGGATTCCGAGCCAGTGTAGTAAAGTTATTATTGACATTTTTTTTTTAGATTTTGTTCATGTAAAATAGGTGTCTTTTGTTTATTCAGCCTGGAACCGGAATATCTTGATTCTTACTTCTGAGAAAAATTGCACGGTGGAAGGTGTATTCTTATCTCTTTCAAATACCTACTTTATAGTAGTACCAGTTGTTGAACTTTAAAACAAAAAAATAATAATGTAGTAGCAGCTAAGTAAACTTTATTGATACGCATGATCATTTTTTGGCAAGAAACACGCGATGTATTATTAAAAACCTATATAAAATTCAAGTAGATTACTTCTAAAAATATATGGCAAATGTTTCGACTAAAGTACTGGTCGTAATAAGGCACTTTTTTAGATTTTAGTGGCACAGGATGCATGATAACCAGTCGTACCTTAAGATTACTACTTGGTAGAAAGGTTTGTGTGTTGTATATATATTAATTATATAAATTATCGTCGTACATACCCCTATACACACACACACCCAACACTAAAAATAATATAAAATATATATATAATAATTATATATATATAGTATATATATTATATATATATAATATATGATAGTATATATATATATATATATATATATAATTATATAGTATATATATATATGTATTGTTATATATATTATTGTAGTTAATGAGTTGAAATATATATTAGATAAGAGATTAAGGGTAGAGAAGTTATTTCAAATAACTTCGTAAAATTTATTATTTGCATATTATCGTCGCTTGTTCACTGGAAGTGAGTGCGAAATTTTTACCCGTGACATGTTTTTCGATCTTTCGCTAAATAAACTAGAAGTCTCAGTGATGCCTGCCTGTCGCCATTATCTATATCTTATTTGAACTAAGTATTCCCTTTTAATAAAAATGTACTGTATAGATTATAAACCATAGAATTTAAAAATTTTTACGGAATAATAACCTCGGAAGGATCCAATCCAAAATAAGGGCATCTGAGAGTTGTAATGGAAAAATTTATTTAAAAATAATGTTTTAATTATCTATAATAAAGTTAGTTTAGTATACTTTTCTATTTTAAATTTTATTTATATCAAATCATATTATTACTTTTATTAGTACAATATTTACATCTATATAAGATTATTTAAATTATAATTTATAATCATGGCAATTTGTCAATTTCAATGCCATTTAAAATTTCATACATTATTATGCATATTTTAATAAAAGAATTCAAAATTTGGATACCACAGGTTTCAAACCTATTACATTAATGATAAAAATTTATTCTCATTACTACAAAGAAATCAAAGATCTTTCGCATTCAATGAACTATAGTTTTAAGTAAGTCATAAATGATATAAAATTTCTTAAACCTTAACTAGAAACTGATAATAATATTTTAAGGAACATAGGTTAAATAATAAATTATTAGCATAAGATAAAATGATTTTAGCCTAAATATTATTACAACCTACATATTGAGATAAATCTTCAGTAAAACTATATTTTTTGCATTATTTTGACTAAGGAGTCTATTCTTTCATATCGTTGTTCAATTTTACCCATAGCCAACATAAAAGGGGGCAGCAATAAATATTAACAATAACTACAATAACTAAATTTACACAATGCAAACGTAAATTTATCTGTTAATACACACACTAAGATTATATAAAAATAAAATTGTGTTCCACCGTCATTAGGTATTAGCGAATGAGTGATTGTACTTTTGGGAAAGTAAATCAAAAACACTTGTGAATATTTTAAATTTAAATTTTGGTTTCTAGTCTGGAGTATTTCAGATGCGTATCCGCTTCCAAGGGTAGTCGGTTTTTGGTGGGCCGATGATTTCTATTTTTTAAAGTATTATATTTGACGGTTTTATATTATGTTCTTCAAATCGTGTTTCCTAGTTACGTCTACTGAATCTGAAGAAATGAAATAAACTTAAATTCATAGTTTTCGCATATTTAACCTCTGAACTACCATATGAGTTGGGGGGAGAGGTTGGGGAATTGCTTGGGATTGGGATATTTGCGAGAAGGTTAAGGATGGTTAAATAATATAAAAATAATTAGAATGACTCGTGAGAGCTAAATTAGAATATTAATCTTTTCTAAATTATTAAACATGACGCAATATAGTAATATCACCAATAGGAATTTATGAAATTTTAAATTTAAAGCGTAATTGTTTTCGGAAAAGTGTTAGTGCTTTAGTGATATTTAATATCAAAAATCTACGCAAAATAGGTCAACTTCTATTATTACTACGTCCTACGAGCCCCAAATCAAGAAAAAAAAATGTATTGGTGGCTTAAAAGGAAATTATCTTCTAGACCACCGTAAACGAGTTTCTTTTTTTTTCGTCCCTTGTAGTTTTTTTTACCTGACTCGCTTCCACTTTCACTTTCTTCAAACTTTATCAAAAACTCTCGATTTGTCCAGTGTCATCTAAATATCAAATGCAAAAGGAAAAGATACTTTATTGATTTCTAAATTGTCTAAAATGTTTAAATTGAGATTTTTGAAATCTTTTACCAAAACCAACCCTGTCCTCCAAGTACAAAGCAGTAAAAACTTCCTTACTGCATTCTAGACCAATTAAAACTATCATTTTCTATTTTTCAAAAACGCAAATACAAATCTATTTGCATATTTCTTCAAGCATGGATTTCCATTTTCTAACTCCAACTTGTCTTATTCAATCTCAGTGTAGAAAACTTACCCAAGTCTCGTTTTTAGTATTTGGGGTACTTTAACTAGCAGTCAAACTTCTTAGGCAGGAAGCAATATAATCCATTTGTGCTTTGTATAGTAATGTCTATGGAATCTTTTATTCTTATCCTTGGGTTTTCATTCAAAATCTAATACTTACCCTACTTTTCAAGCTTTCTTTTAAAATCGAAACTCCTTGCTTTCATCCTCAGAAGTTTGGATGAGATTTGCTGGAGAACCATTCAAACTAGGAGAATAATTGATAAGTGACATATAATTGATTTGCTTCGTTTTACGTATTACGTAACTATGAGGAGAATTGGGTTGCAAACATCTCTCTCTAGATATTTGTTTCAGAGCTATTTGCCATTTAATTTTTTGCCAAGACTCAAAGCTTAAATGATTTGATTGTTCTAATAATATGAACTTGCAGAGGTCTTTTCAAACATTCAATTCGTTTTAGAATCAATATGGTTGCTATTCCAGTTGTAAATTAAACATTTGAATTGGCATAAAATGGCTTGCTTAAGGTGTGACGGAATCATTCAAGTCTCTTTCGTATTTTTAAATTTGCATATTACTAGCTTTAAAATACTGGTGAATGATTGTAAAAATTATATGTGTACGGAATATAAATTTATACATTATCTTTATAAAATACACAACTCGTTCTTTCCTTTGACTAAGTAATCTTTAATAACATAATTGAAAGTTTATTTGAGTAACCAGGTATAAATACTTGTGTATCCTGGCTTTTTATAATTTTGTTTCCTCCAAGCTTCTTTCAATGTTAATATGCTTCCATCTGAAGGAATCTAAAATGGATTTGTTAGGGAAGGATAATTTTACTCCAATTAATTCCATTAACATATATTTCAAAAACTCATTAGATGAATTATATTTTATAATTCCAGAATGAGAATCCAACTGGGAATATCTGCCAATTGGATGTAACACCAGTTACCCCATTATACTGTCTTAAACCGCTGGTATCAGAAAGGTTGTAGTCTCAGAAATAATGACTTGTTTGAATTATTTAGTCTATTCTATATAATTCTGTAGTAAGTACTTTACATTTGCTATAAGTAGATATAATTTCAGAATCTGACGTCAATAATGAACTAATTAGAATTGGAAAGCAATAGCAAGCTCGAATCTTATACACAGGCCTTAAAGATAAAATATTTTTTGGTTGAAAATGTATGGGTCACAAATTAGAGTTTCTATGAATCCTTTCTTCGTATCATGTGGACTGTGAATGGGTGGATTTATCATTATGCGATAAAGAATTTCACATTTAATTGTTCTGTGATTTGGGGTCATTGGTTATATGCTAAAATCTTTTTTTGTAGGGAGAAACACCTCTCTCAAAAACTTTCACTTATCTCACGGCTTGGTTCTATTGCTCTTTTATTGTGATTATCCCTGTTTTCATAGAAACTAGTGAGAGAAAAGATTATTTGATTACTATTTAAAATTTTTGGACTTTCAAAGAATATTTCCTATCGATATATTTCCATGATTCATATTTGAAGTGGGCGTTATGTACTAAATGCAAGATTTATATGTTGAAAGTATATATATTTATTTTTACAAATTTCTTTATTAGGCTAAGTTCTTAAACG
The DNA here is from genome assembly GCA_015478945.1 of Trachelipus rathkii. Taxonomy (NCBI): domain Eukaryota; kingdom Metazoa; phylum Arthropoda; class Malacostraca; order Isopoda; family Trachelipodidae; genus Trachelipus; species Trachelipus rathkii. The sequence goes on from JABUQX010032315.1 coordinate 30,547, forward strand.
AAAGTTCAATTAAGAAATTTCGGTTCCGTGCCGATATTATTTTTTGTGTTGAATTCCGGCGGTAAATTTTCGCGGGGGTTTTCCGGCCGTTGAACTTGAAAATTTCAGTTACGGGATACAATACCTAATATATATATATAAATATATATATATTCATTTATCTATAATATATAGGTTTATATAATATATATATATATTTATTTTTAGTATAACTATCATACTATAAATAAATTTATATATATCTGAAAGATAATATACAGATTTTAAAGAGTCTAATAGGTTTATAATTAGGATTCATCAAAATATTAAAGATATTATTAGTATTAGTATAAAAAGTCTATTTCAAAGAGTATTACTTGTTTATAATTTGTTATCTATAACTATATATAGTATAGGTAATATTTATATTAGTAAATAATACGGTTGTGTATCTATTTATATATTATTTTATTATTTATATATATATTATAAGTATCTCAGTCATTATTAATGTATATGCATATAGTATATAGTAATAATATACTAGATATATATAATATATAAGAAATGAAGAACGTAATTTGCAATTCAGAAAGTCAGGACAAGAATATTATGTATATATTTATTATATTAATAGGGTAGTATATTGATATATATATGAGTATAGGTATAATATATATAATGTTACCTATATATTTATATTTTATATCTTATATATGGGATAAATATATATACCGGTATTACTTTATATATCAGATTATAGTATAGTATAGTACATTATTTAGTATAATTTTATTGTATATTTTATATATTTATATATAGCATATTTATATTTATATTATATATATAATATATATATATAATAGTATATATTATATATAATGTATATATATAATAAGTACTTACTATATATATAGTATATATAATTAAATATATATATATAATTATATATATATATATTATATATAATATATAATTATATATATATATTATATATTATATATTATATAACCAGTATATTATACAATAATAATATATATTATATATATATACATATATATATTATATATAATATACTACCTATATTATATATATATAATATATATATATATACTATATAATTATATATATATATTATTATATATATTATTATAATAATCTGTATATATATTCTATATATATTTATATTATATATTATATATATATATAAATATATAATATATATATATATATACTATTATCTATATTATATATATATATATATATATATATAATATATATTACTCAGATTTTTTCATTCAGATAAAATTAATATAATACTATAAATTTTATTGAATACTAATTACCTAATTCCCAAATTTTTTTTACACTAAAATGAATCGAAGCAAAATTTTAATTATTAATTAGTTTTTAATTATTATCTCGCTAATAAAGAGGTAATTTTAGTTAATCACTACAAAAATTACTAAATGAATAATTTGAATAGAGAGATCTTTTTACGTTTATAGATAAAAGACTCCAGATTTAATAATCGGAAGGAGCTATTTTTGTTAAACTTTTTTTTTGTTGGCTAAAACTGATCTTTTTCTTTTGAAAGCTGATATTTCTGTTGTTCTTTTCAGTACCAAACAAAAAGTAGGCAAATCTAGCATTAAAAAGATCGCCTAAAAATAGCCCAGAACAGAGATCTACAATACAATTTTCTAGCTATAAGTAGGGAATAATATTCACTCAATTTATTAGAACAAAGGATGAGTGATTCAATATATAATAATACGGCTATACTATTATATATAGTATATATGGTATATATATATATATATTATATACGGGTAATATTTACTATAATAGATCATATATGACTATAACTATGATAATATAACTATATATATATATATATATTATTATATACTTAACTGTCAGGTTTAGGGTTCAAGTCACAGTACTTGTACTATGTGTACTCTAAGTACCATCTTTTTGGAGTACTTGTACTTGTCTTGTACTCTTTAGTTTTCTAAACCCCTGTAACTTGTAACTTGTACTTGTTACTTCGTATGCCTTATTTGTACTTGGTACTTTCGGTGCTTCGGTACTTGCAAGTTACTTTTTTTGCAATTTTTAACGTTGCCAATATTTTTTTTCCTTTTTACAATTTTCCTATGTAATTAGAATATTTTTTATAAATGTAATTCTACAACAATCAATTTCTCCCATTTGTGACATGTAAAACAGTAGATGGTGGCAATATTTATATCTATATATATTATCAATATACTATTATATAGTATATATATTCATATTATACGTATAATAATATTAATATATCTATGTATACTAACTAGGTATAATATAACATTATAAGTGGATAAGTACTAGTATACTTATAATTACGGCGTTATATATAATATATATATGATTATATTGCTATATATATATACGTATAATATTGGTGTCATTAGTATACTATATATAATTATACCTTACTAACTATAAATATAGTATTATATATAATTATCAATATCATCATTATAATCATAATCATCAAACACTTTTTTTTTTTTCCCCAAGAACTGGGGGTAAGGTGCGAACATGTCCAGAAACAGAAAAGTTGTAGAAGAATTATTTTGAACCATAGTTCCGCGAAAAGAAGTCCATGCCTTAGATCCTTTCCCTTTTTATGGTACTTATTTAGTTTGGGAACTCGCGCGATCCGTAAATCGCACCCACTAGGAGTGTTCACGGGACCATACGGACGGACGCCCACTATGGCATCTCCGCCAATGTGAGGGATTCATCCAACCTTGGCCCAGGTGGCCCACAACCATACACCTCAAGTCATAAACATGCACAAATTTACTCCTAGAAATTAATTACACTTTTTTCTACGCCCCTGCCAAAACCTCACATGTTCACTCCTGCTAGACATTCTTCTTGCTGCATAAATCCCAACTTTTTTTCTCGGTCTGCCAGCCAAAGTCGAAAGTTCCCAACGCATCACGCCTTATACGTCATCACACTTAAAATTCAGCCCGAGAGCGTTATATCAGTCCTTCTTTCCACATAGAGGCAAACATCTGCTAAAACATACTCTGGTGTCAGTTCACTATTCCTCTCTCATCTTAGAGTCACATTTTGACCCTGTTATCAAATACCTGAACTTCGGGAGATTAGGACTATTTACCAATTGAGGTATTTTATGACTATAATGAATTTTCATCTTGAATAAATTATTTTCTAGATTTGTATTAAGAAATTTCGTCTTTATCAGTGGTCAACCTAGAGATGTCCATCTGAAAACACATTGAACTTTATCAACACGTATTAATATTTTCCCAGTACTCATATAGGTCTTACTGCAACGTGAGATTTTAATTAACGAAATTTTAAGACAGGTATACCAACACTCGAAATGACCATATCACAGCTGCCAGCAGCCTGTAAAAGCCACAGAAGTCATATGGAGCATGTTGTGGCAAGCACTAATAGCGTGCTAAAACGTCAAGACTTAGCTCCTATTTACAGAATCCACCTTAAATGGATTTAATTTCAAACGCAGCAACTCACTTGCTAGGCAATAGACAGACTTAACCTAACTACAGTCATCCGACATCATCGTTTTCCACCTTTATTCGTCGCACTATAATGTAGGATAATATAAAATATTTACTATAAACTGCAAGTCCACGTTGTTTTTCCACGGCCTCGCTTCCCATCTAGCATCACGTCAACACCGAGAGCTGTCCCACCTAAACTGTAACCATTAAACCTTAACTTCTTATCTTAACGTAATGATCTAGTCTTCCATAACCTATCCTTTTAAGCACAACCGCCTCTCAAAGTAGCTCAAATTTTATTCTTCAATCAAATCATTAAACTTCGTTTCAGATTCACTTTCCACAAAACATATATTATGATATTTATATATATTATTATCTAAACTAAATAATATATATCGTAATATATAACTATATATAATAATAATATTATATTATATATATAAATTATATATATATAAATAATATATAAATACTATATATATAATATAATATATGAGTGCAGATGGTGAATTCATAATGATTTGGAAGTAGTAATATACAAACTTTTATAGGTGGGTATAGTTTATATTGAGGGATTGAAGAAGATCAATATTTTAGTACTTTTAATATAAGGGTAAGTAGGAAAAGGGTGACTGTAGGAATATTATAGGGGAATTAGTTTTTTGGGTGTTGTAGGGAAGATATATGTTGATAATTTCTAGTCATAAAGAATGCGCGAATTGAGTGGAAATGTCTAAATATGGGGAAGATTATAGGTGCGTTAGAAGTGGAGAGGATTGTTGTGGGATCAAATCTGTACATTGAACAAAATGATTGGTTATTATATTGAGTGGAGAGTAGAAGAATAGAATTGGTTCTTTAGGATTTTAGGATTTTGCAAATAGGCCGTATAATAGTGTATTGTAAATTATAGTGGTAATCCTCATGCGCAGGTGTTCATGATGATATGTTTTTTGGTGGTACCTAATTTACCTTCTGTAAGAATACAAAATAATGGTATGAGATAGTGACAGCGTGTGACAAGAATAATTAGGGGTCGAAGTCCAATTGGTCTTAGATATTAATCAGGGCGGAGTGACACAGGAGTTGCTCACGGCTCTCGCTTGGCGATTTTCAATCTGTATATGATGAGGTTATGAAACGAATTTAGGAGTGGGGTGACAAGGGATTTGGGTTAGGAATGATGGGAGAATGGATGAGAGTGGAGGGTCCCTACCTATTATAAGAGCGCTGATGATTTGGGTTTTGTGTGCAAATCTGAAGAGAGTTTGAGAAGACTGGTAGAGAGATTTGGTATGGTGGCTGTAAAAGGAGGGGTTTTGAAAAGTAATCGTACGATAAGAAAATAAGGTTTACTAGGTTTCGAGTGAGGGACAGACCACTCAGTTTTGTGAATTATATATAGGACTTGTGGAGTCAGCTGGAAAAGTGTCCTGAATATTTAAGAGACTACTAGGTGTCTGAAATGAAGGGGAGACTGGATGACTGCGAGTGGTAAGTAGGGAAAATTGATGGAATAGTCGGCATAAACAGGTGGGGCTGGTTGCAGCTTATAATCGTGGTGGGATTGTGTAAAGGGACTAAACTGTTGAGCTTGCGCCTAAGGGTCTTTACATTTAGGCGTACATTTGTTAACCACCTCGTTGTTTATGTATAGGTAAGTCGGGACTATGGCTGAATAAGAAGAGGTAATAGATTAAATTTTACATGGTTTCAGAATGGGACAATCTTAGTGGCTGTTGTTTGGTGTGACAAAAGAAAATTGATATAAATTTGAGGGAATTAAACGTTAATTAGAGGAGATGTGTTGGTGTGGAGAATTGGGGAAAGAGAGAATAGAATTGAAAGTAATCGTTGCAGATTGGTGTATGGATTCATGTGAAGGACGTTCGATTGTGAGATTGTTCGGTTTAAAAGAGAATTTGAATCGAAGGTAAGATGTTGTTAGGAAATCAATTCCAGGAATTAGGAACAAGAGAGAAAAGCGTGGATTAATACTGTGAAAAGTAAATATGCACTTGGTAAGAGTAAGTGATAATGTGAATAGTTTGGCAGAGGCTAGAGTAGAAAATAGAATAAGTTGCAAAGTATAAACGGAAGTTGAAATGTTAGGAGTTTATTTATGGATGAGGATATATAGGATTGGTATTTATAGCCCAATCACCGTGGGCCAGGAAGAACATATATATTAATATATTATATGAATATAATATATATATATATATATATACATACTATATTATATTAATTAATTATATATTTTTTATATTACATATAAATATACTATATATATATAAAGAATTATTATATTTTGTCAGTATAGCAATTTATAAACAGTAAGAAAGTCAGATAAACGGGTACGAACTGTCATATGAACAAATGAGTGTGTGATAGAAGCTGTAGTAAACCAATTTCTTTTAAAATATTTTATTGTTCTAACGACGTCATCTGAGTCTGCACTCTGCAAGTTTTGGCTTAACAAGGTTGAAAATTTGAAATTATTTATATTTTTACAAATTTTTTTTTTATACTTGAAAAAAAACCCCTGGATGGGGTAGTACTAAATAGTTGAACAAGTGCCTTAAATTTAAAGACCGTATTTATTTAAAAAATAATTTTTTTGGGCGGTGGTTTTTAGGCTGCGCATTAAGCTAAACGTTTGAAAAAATTTGTTTTTTCGTTTTTTCCCGAAATTTCCGATATTTACAATTATTTATATAATCAGTAATATTTTGTAAGTTTATGCAAAATTGTTAAAATGAGGTCACGTTCATATAATTAATATCCAAGCTTATAATAAGGTTTTCAACAAAACTAGAAAGACATGTAAACTGTGTTGTGTAGGTGTAGTAACGCAAGTGCCCGTGGTGTGAATCAGTTTGCAGCGCTTCATTCGGGAGCGTTGACCTTGGTAAGACAGACAAGTGGTGACTTTAGACTCCCCCTCCCCTCTCTGACTACATTAGTCGTGTTTTGACAGCGAGAGTGATAGGTCATGTATTATATCTAGTCGTCGAGTTATATACGTTCTACTGTTTCTAACTTCAGTGTTATGTACTTGCTGTGTTTTAAATGTGATTGTTTTAACTGCGTTATGCGTTCCCTTAAGTCTGGACAAAGGATTTACCTCTCCTATCATAGTTAATCGGTCAAGAATATGGTCGATCATTTGTCTTCTACTCGGTAGAGATACTGTAAAATACTACACTTTACGTTTGTAACAATGAAAAAATTATGCAAAATGGCAAAAACCCTAGTTTTTTAGAAGTGTCCAAGATTGTTGTTGACAAATCAAATCTCATGTGGGAAAAAGCTTCGATCTCATGCATAACCTCTAAAACTATTAAAATTTATTAAAAAACATTTAGTTGATTTACTTCAACACTCAACAAAACATACAAACGTTTCCAAGAAATTCACACGAGTTTCAAAAAAAAAAAACAAAAAACTAGTGTCACTTAACAATAGAGTTGAGACATTGTTCGATGTTAGTGCATGTAAATATAAAGATTTTTCAACTTTGTAAATGTCGATCGCGCTAAGAAGTTTCAAATTATTTTTGGGACGCAAATTCTTGACTGATCAAAGAACTGTTCGGAAAATGGCGATAGGACCGTGTATAATATTAAAGTCGACATCAAGCAAATTTAAAATAAAATAGTAAAGGAAAACCTTAGAAGAAGAAAGATTGTGTAAGACGTTGGAACGGATTATGAATTGGCTTGTTGATAGCGACAATGACGGACGCTATGGACTTAATCTATTCCAACTTCATAGAGAATGGGTTTCCAGAAGATTTGGGTAGGTTGGTTTTTGTGACCAGTTTTCCCGGCCCTTCCTCAGCTACTAC